>JAJEJO010047273.1:88783-102525 GCA_020662805.1 Glaucomys volans
TATATATATATATATATATATATATATATATATTTATTGATTTATTTTCATTTTTAGCATTTTTAAATGTAGCTATTTTTCCTTGCCATATCTTTTGAGGGTAAGGTCTTATGGTTTATTTTGATTTAGTTTTCACTTTGTTTACTTCTCTTGTTTCTCTTTGTCTCCTTTCTAATGGTATTAACAGACAAATTGTCTTCTTTTTACTTTCTCTTGCCTTTTCCTGTTTTTCCTATTTTTCTCCTCCTTCTTTCTGCAGTGACCTGTTACATCTCTTCTGCATTCTCTGTTTACTTTCTGAACATTGTAAACTCTCTTTTACCTTCATATCACATGTTCCTTTCTCTTACTGTATTTTTATTATCTTGTAGAACTAATTGTCTTACATAACTCCTGCCCACACCATTCATCCTGCTGCAATTCTAAGTGCTATGGATGGCATGTTTGCTTTAACATCAGATCTAGTTCATAGTTACATACTGTTTCTGCTGTAGACATTTACTGACCACACTATTCCTGTCTTTTTGTGGTAATGTTATAGATGTCATAGTAGGAGCCAGTTATTTATTTTAATGCTATATATTGCTTACATTGATTGTTTGTTACTCCCTATCCTGTGAGGTTCTGCAGTAGGATTTGAGTCCCTGCAGGATGCCCCTGATAGGGAGATGCATGGAGATGAGAGGAGGAAGCCAAAATTGCACTGGAGACTCCCAAAATTAAGAAATGTGAAAAGAAGAATAAAATTTTGGCGTTTGTAGGTAAATGGATGATGTTGGAGACTGTTATGCTAAGTGAGATCAGCCAATCCCAAAAATCCAAAGGCCGAATAGTCTCTCTGATAAATGAATGATGATGCATAATGTGGGGGGGAAGGGTGGCAAGAATGGAGGAAGGATAGATAGCATAGAGGGAAGGGAGGGGTGGGGGCAGGGTGGGGGGTAAAAATAATAACAGAAAGTGTGACAGATACCATTGCCCTGTGTACATGCATGAATGCACAGATGGTGTGACTCTACTTTGTGTACAACCAGTGAAAAAATAGCTGTACTCCATTTGTGTTCAATGAATCAATAAGTAAATTTAAAAAATTAAATTAAAAAAAAAAGAAATGTGAGAATGTGGGCTGTCTACCAAGGACGACTGCAGGAATTGAGTAGAGACAAGCCAAGAGAGTGGTCATATTGGCTACAACCAGCAAAACCACAGGTGCAGAGCTCTATGCAAGCCCTTTGGAGAGAACATCACAATGTCATATGCTCCAGATGTAGGACTATAGTTCCGTAGATTTCAGCCTCCTTTGATCCCATCCCTTCTTTCTATGCCCCTATTTTTCTAAATGTAAATGTTTACTCTGTACCTTTATATGTTGGTAATTGTAAATTGCTTTTGATTTTTCACAGGAGCTCACAATCTGAGGTTTCCCTGAGTCTCATAGGAGACTTTCGACTCGAACTTTGGGCAATGTTTAAACTGCTGAGACTATGGGGACTCTGGAAAATGGATTAAATGCATTTTCCATTGTGAGATGAGCATGAGTTTTTGGGGGCCAGGGGAGGAATGTTATTATTTAGATATTAGGTGTAACAATACAAGAACATTAAAAGGTTAAATGATTGGGTTATTAGAGCCTTAAATCAATCAGTTAATTATCCCCCTCATGAGATTAACTGAGTGATAGCTGAGGACAGGTAGGGTATGGCTGGAGGAGGTGGGCCTTGGGGGCATGCTTTTGGGTATATATTTTGTCTCTGGCAAGTAGAGTCTCTCTGCTTTCTGATCATCATTGGAACTGCTTATCTCTGCCACACTATTCTGCCATGATATTTGGCTCCACCATGAGACCCTAGGAACTGAGCTGCTGTCTATGAACTGACACTTATCAAACAGTGAGACCCCACATAAACTTTTCCTCCTCTAAAATTGTTCTTGACAGGTGTTTAGTTACAACAGTGAAAAAGCTGACGAAAACATACTGGCACAAAAGATACACATATACCAATGGCAGAGAATAGAGAACAGAGAGCCAACGTCACACATCTACAGTCATCTGATCTTTGACAAAGTTGCTGAAAACATACATTGAAGAAAAGACAGCCTTTTTCTCAAATGGTGCTGTGAAATAGGATATCCATATATACAAGAATTAGAATATATCCTTATCTTTTTCCCTGAACAAAAATCAACTAAAAATGGATCAAAGATTAGAAATTAGACCTGAAACTGTTCAACTCCTAGAAGAAAATGTAGGGTCAATACTCTAGCATATAGACATAGGCAACAACTTTCTCAATAGAATCTCTAAAGCTCAGAAAATAATGCAAAGGTTTAATAAATGGTATAGCATTAAATTAAAAAGGTTCTGCACAACAAAGAAAACAATTAAGAATAAATATATAAAGAACTCAGAAAACTTAACAACAAAAAAATGACCCAATTAAAAAATGGGTCAAATAGATACTTCTCAGAAGAAGAAATACAAGTGGCCAACAATTATATGAAAAAAAAATATGTTCAACATCATAGGAACATACAAATCAAAACTAAACTGATATTTTGTCTTACTCCAGTCAGAATAGCAGCTGTCAAGAATACAAACAATAATAAATGCTGGAGAGTATGTGAATTAAAAATGAACACTTTTATACTCTTGGTGGGATTTTACATTAGTACAACCACTATGGAAATCACTATGGAGGTTCTTCAAAATACTAGGTATGGAACCACCATATGACCAAGCTATACCTCATCATTATTTATGCTAAATAATTAAAGTCATCATAATATAGTTATACATGCATACCCATGTTTACAGTACCACAATTCACAATAACCAAACTATAGAACCAGCCTAGGTGTTCCTCAATGAATGAATGGAGTTTTCTTCAGCCATAAAGAAAAATGAAATTATGTCATTTACAGAAAATGGATGGAACTAGAGACCATTGTGTTAAGTGAAATAGGCCAGACTCAGGTCAAGGGTCATATCTCTCTCAAACATAGAATCTAGAAAGAAAACGGAAAAGAAAGGAGAAGGGTTGGGGGTGATTGCATAAAAAGCAAAGGGAGAGTAGTAGAACAGAAGAAAGGGACGTGGGTGTGGGAGGACGGGAGAAAGTGGAGAAGTGTTGGGGAAGGATATTGGCCAAATTGTTACATTGCATGCATATATATGTAACACCAAATCCCAACATTATGTATAACTATAATGCACCAATAAAAATATAGAAAAAAATATTATGCTATAATTACTGTGCCATTAAATTTATCCATTTATTTTCTTATTGGCTCTTTTCAGTTGTACATGATAATATAATTCATTTTGACATAATTATAAAACATAGAATATAATTTCTTCTAATTCAGTCCCCAGCCCTTCCCCCTTTCCCCTCCCCCTTCCCCAACCAATACCCTCCCTCCACTCCATTGATCCTTCTGCCATCTACCCATAGTTTTTAACTTTTTTTAAAATTAGTGTCTTGTGGATGTATATGATGGTGAGATACAATGTTATATATTCACACATGCACATAGAAATGTTAGGTCATTCATGGATCTAACAGATATACACAGAATATTTCATCCAACAGCAGCAGAATATACATTATTCTCAAGCACATGTATGTTGGGTCAGAAAAATCTTAAGAAATGTGAGAATAATGAAATCATATCAAGTATGCCTTCTGTCCACAGTGGCATAAAACTAGAAATCAGCAATTGAAGGAATTTTAGGGAAATTCACAAATATGTGTAAATTAAAGAAACATATTTCTGACAGATGTGGTAGAGGATCCAAGATGGTGGATTAGAGGGAGGCCACTTGAATCCTGAGTTATGGAGTGACAAGGAAAATCTGTTTCTCTGTGAGGCAGTCTTCAGTCCCCATCGATCTCTTGCCATGATCATCTACAGTCTGCCAGCATATGAACTATATTTTGAGTGCATATTGTTCACTGACTGCCACCTATCATCTGTCATTTGCCTGTTTGCTTGCCTCTGGCCTGCCCATCACCTACCTTTCACCTACCCATCACCCAACAACCTAGGTCCACCGGTAGCCTGTAGACTCCCTGCAGACTGCCCACAGACTGTCAGTGGATCACCATCAGCCTGCTGTTGCTTGGAAGCCCACTGTCACAGTACTCCCAGGTTTGGTAACATGTGGTTACCATCATTTTGGGAAAAAACCAGGACCTGCAGGACCCCCAGCCCGACTAACCAAACCCTGCCTCCAGGACCTCCAGACTGACTGCACCTCACCTCTAGGACCCCACAGCCCAACCAACCACACCCCACCTACAGGACTCCCCCGAGCCTGACTGACTGTACCCCGCCTCCAGAGGCCTAGGCCCTACTAAACGCACCCCATACAGACTTGGCACCCATGACCTGTGCTACAGCTCCCCATTTTCCAACATGTTTGGAAGTCAATGCAGCCTTCATGGATTATCCTGGAAGTGAAAACTGTCATTAGGTGAGGCAAATCCCATCTTGAGATGCTTGTTGGAGACTGGAAGCTCATTGTCAGGTACCTCTCATGCATCAGTCTACTGAAGACTAGGAGGTGTGAATAGTATATGATTGTTATAGTGTAGATTTTTTTTCTTCCTTTCTGAAAATTTTTAAGTTTTAATTTATTTTTCTTGCTCTCTATGTTCCTTTTGTTTATCTGTTTCCTCAGAGTTTCTTTCGGACTTCTCTCATGCTAACAACCAACTTCTTTTGACTACATATTCACTCTTCATATGATCTAGAACTTCTTTATGTCTTTTTTTATAGCATTAACAGTTACCTCCCCATTCTGTTTGTCCTTTATTAGAAACTGAAGTCCTCATTGCAAATCTATTTGTTGTACTATAGATAATAATTGAAAGAATTCTCTGTTTATTATTGTTAATGCCTTCATAGGGGCTATTTGGTTTACAGTTGCATATTGTCTGTACTAGGTGTTGCTAATATTGATCTCCCACCTTAAAGAAGAGGTTTTGGAAATGTACAGGGTCACTAGAAGCTTATAGGGTGGAAACTGAAATACCCTAGATCTGCATTGTTAGAGGGGAAGATACATGAACAACATAAAAAAAAAAAAAGGAAGAAAGTGTTCCAAACAAACCAGGATTCTACACTAATAGAATTGAATGACAGCAGGGTAGAAGAAATGTCAGAAAAGGAGTTCAGAATATATGTGATTAAAATGACTTGTGAAGCAAAGGATGACATGAGAGCAAATGCAGGCAAGGAATGATCACTCCAATAATTAGTTGAAAGAGCAACTGCAGGAAACAAAAGATCATATCAACAAAGAGTTTACAGATTCTAAAAAAGAACCAAACAGAAATCCTTGAGATGAAGGAAACAATAAACCAAATAAAAAACTCAATGGAAACGATCACCAACAGGCTAGATCACTAGGAAGACAGAACCTCAGAAAATGAAGACAAAATATCGATCTTGAAAACAAAGTTGCCCAAGCAGAGAAGATGGTAAGAAATCATGAACAGCACCTCCAGGAACTAGGGGATACTATGAAAAGATCAAATTTAAGAATTATCGGGATTGAGGAAGGCACAAAGATACAAACGAAAGGAATGAACAATGTATTCAATGAACTAATATCAGAAAATTTCCGAAATATGAAGAATGAAATGGAAATTCAACTACAAGAAGCTTACAGAACACCAAATGCACAAAATTACAGCAGAACCACAGCAAAACACAGTATAATGAAAATGCCTAACATACACAATAAAGATAGGATTTTAAAGGCTGCAAGAGAAAAGCATCAGATCACATATAGGGGGAAACTAATATGGACATCAGCAGATGTCTCAACCGAGACCCTAAAAGCTAGAAGGGCCTGGAAAAAATGTATTCCAAGTTCTGAAAAACATGGTTGCCAAACAAGAATCCTATATCCAGGAAAACTAACTTTCAGATTTGAAGATGAAATAAAATCCTTCCATGACAAACAAAAGTTAAAGGAATTTACACATAGAAAACCTGCACTACACAACATTCTCAGCAAGATACTCCATGAGGAAGAAATAAATAACAACAATGTCAGTCATTAAAGGGATCCATTGGCTTAAAAGGAAAGCCAATTAAAGAAGAAACCAAGTCATGTTAAAATTCAAATCTAAGCCAAAATGACTGGGAATACAAATCATATCTCAATAATAACCCTGAATGTTAATGGCCTAAACCAATCAATCAAAGACATAGACTGGTAGATTGGATTAAAAAGAAAGACCCAACAATATGTTGCCTTCAAGAGACTCATTTTATAGAAAAACATGCCCACAGACTAAAGGCGAAAGGTTGGGAAAAAACATACCATGCACATGGACTCAATAAAAAAGTGGGAGTTTCTATCCTTATATCAGATAAAGTGGACCTCAAGCCAAAGTTAGACTGAAGGGATACAGAAGGACATTTCATACTGCTTAAGGGAACCATAAATCAAGAAGACATAACAATCATAAATATTTATGCCCCAAACAATAGCCCATCCATGTGTATCAAACAAATCCTTCTCAATTACAGGAATCAAATAGAACACAGTACAATAATTCTGGGTGACTTTAACACACCACTGTCACCACAGGATAGATCTCCCAAACAAAAACTAAACAAAGAAACCATAGAACTCAATAACAAAATCAATAACTTAGACTTAACAGACATATATAGAATATTCACCATCTACAAGTGAATACACGTTCTTCTCAGCAGCATATGGGTCCTTCTGTAAAACAGACCATATGTTATGCCACAAAACAGCCCTTAGTAAATACAAAAAAGTAGAGATATTACCTTGTATTCTATCATATCTTAATGGAATGAAATTAGAAATCAATGACAAAATAACAAAAAAACTACTACACCACCTGGAAACTATATAATATGCTATTGAATGAAGCATGGATAACAGAAAACATCAGGAAGGAGATTAAAAAAATTCTTGGAGGTAAATGAGAATGATGATACAATGCATCAAAATCTCTGGGACACTATGAAAGCAGTGCTAAGAGGAAAACTCATTGCATTGAGCACTTTCAAGAAAAGAATAAAAAGTCAACAACTAAATGACCTAACATTACATCTCAAAGCCCTAGAAAAAGAACAACAGAACAACACCAAAAGTACTAGAACACCAGAAATAATTAAAACCATACCTGAAATCAATGAAATTGAAGCAAAAGAAACAATTCAAAAAATAGAAAAAACAAAAAGTTGGTTCATTGAAAAAGTAAACAAAATATAGAACCCCCTTAGCCACAATAACAAAGAGGAGAGAGAAAACTGAAATTACTAAAATTCATGATAAAAAAAGGAATATCACAATAGACACCATTGAAATAAAAAACATAATTAGAGCTACTTTGAAAATCTGTACTCCAACAAAATAGAAAATCCCAAAGATAGTGACAAATTTTTAGAGACATATGATCCTCCCAAACTGAACCAGGAGGACATACACAATTTAAACAGATCAATTTCAAGCAATGAAATAGAAGAAGCCATTAAAAGTCTACCAACCAAAAAAAGCCTGGGACCAGATGGATTCTTAGCTGAGTTCTACAAGACCTTCAAAGAAGAACTTACATAAAGTTCTTCTATTCAACCACTTCTATTCAACACCATGCTTGAAATACTAGAACAATTAGACAGACCACAGAAATTAAAGGAATATGAATAGCAAATGAAGAACTCAAGCTGTCACTATTTATTGATGACATGATTCTATATTGGAGGATCCAAAAAATTCCACCAGAAAACCTCTAGACATAATAAATGAATTCAGCACAAAAGCATTATATAAAATCAATGCACATAAATCTAATGCATGTCTATACATAAGCGATGAATTATCTGAAAGAGAAATGAGGAAATCAACTCCATTCAAAATAGCCTCAAAAAAAAAATACTTGGGAGTCAATTTAACAAAAGAGGTGAAAGACCTCTACAGTGAAAACTACAGAACATTAAAGAAAGTAATTAAGGGAGACTTCCAAGATGGAAAGATCTCCTGTGTTCTTGGATAGGAAGAATCAATATAATCAAAATGGCCATACTCCCAAAGGTGCTATACAGATTTAATGCAATTCCAATAAAAATCCCAATGACATTCCTGATAGAAATAGAGAAAGCAATAATTAAATTCATCTGGAAGAACAAAAGACCCAGAATAGTCAAAACAATGTTGGGCAGGAAGAATGATGCAGGAGGTATCACAATACCAGACCTTAAACTCTACTATAGACCAATAGTAACAAAAACGGCATGGTATTGGCACCAAAATAGGCAGGTAGACCAATGGTACAGAAAAGAAGACACAGAGGCAAACCCACATACGTACAGCTACCTCATACTAGACAAAGGTGCCAAAAACATACAATGGGGAAAAGAGAGCCTCTTCAACAAATGGTGCTGACAAAACTGGAAATCCATATGCAGTAAAATGAAATTAAATTCTTATATCTCACTCTGTACTAAACTCAACTCAAAATGCATCAAGGATCTAAGAATCAGACCTGAGATCCTTCACCAAAGAGAAGAAAAAGTAGGCCTGAATCTTCTTCATGTTGGCTTAGGAACAGACTTCCTTAACATGACCCCCAGAGTGCAAGAAATAAAAGCAAGAATCAATAAATGGAACAGATTCAAACTAAAAAGTTTTTCCCATCAAAGGAAACAATCAATAATGTGAAAAGAGAGCCTACAGGGTGGGAAAATAATCTTTTCCACACACGCTTCAGACAGAGCACTGATATACAAAATTTATAAAGAACTTAAAATATTTTACACCAAAATTACAGAGAACCCAATCAATAAATGAGCTAAGGAACTGGGCAGATACTTCACAGAAGATGATATATAGGTGATCCACAAATATATGAAAAAGTGCTCATCATCTCTAATAATTAGAGAAATGCAAATTAAAACCAACCTAAGATGTCATCTAACTCCAAGTAGAATGGCTATTATCAAGAACACAAGAAATAATAAGTGTTGGCATGGATGTGGGGAAAATGGCACACTCATACATTGCTGGTGGAGTTGCAAATTGTTGCAGCCACTCTGGAAAATAGTATGGAGATTCCTCAAAACACTTGGAATGGACCCACCATTTGACCCAGCTATTCCACTCCTCATTTTATACCGAAAGGACTTAAAATCAGCCAGTACACTGATGTAGCCACAGCAATGTTCATAGTTGCTCAATTCACAATAGCAAGATTGTGGAACCAACCTACATGCCCTTCAATAGATGAATGGATAAAGAAACTGTGGTATATATACACAATGGAATATTATTCAGTCATAAAGAAGAATAAAATTATGGCATTTTCAGGTAAATGGGATGGAGCTGGAGAATATCATGCTAAGTGAGATAAGACAATCCCAAAAATCCAAAGGCCGAATGTTTTCTCTGATAAGTGGATGATGATACATAACGGAGTGGGAGGGGTGGTAGGGGGGATAAGAGAAGAAAGGAGGAACTTTGGATGGTGTAGAGGAAAATGGGACAGGAGAGGTTGGGGGAAGGAAAGAGTAGACTGAGACAGACAGTATTACCCTATGTATATGTAAGATTTCATGACTTGTGTGAATCTATATTGTGTACAACCATAGAAATGAAAAGCTGTACCCCATTTGTATACAAAAAAAGTGGAAAAATTCTGTCATGTATAACTAAAAATAAAAGAAATTGAAAAAGTAAAAAAAAATTTTAAAAACACAGATGTGATAACTACAAATAAAAGAAACATGCTTCTGAATAAAAAATAGGTCAAAGAATAAATCAAAATTTAGTAAAATATCTCAAAGCAAACAAAAATGAAAATACAACATATCAAAATTTTTGGGATCCTGGAAACACAGTTCTAAGAGGGAAGGTTATAGTAAAATGCCTACATCAAAAAAGAAGATGACTGGTATGTTTCACAACTATAATTCCAGCTACTTCAGAGGCTGTGGCAGGAAGATCACAAATTCAAGGCCAGTCTCAGCAATTTTGTAAGATCCTCAGCAACTTAGCAAGATCCTATCTCAAATCTTTTTTAAAAAGTTATAAAGGATGAATGACTGGGGATGTAGCTCAGTGGTAATGTGCTCCTGGGTTCAATCTCCAGTACCAAAAGAAGAAGGAAGAGTAGGAGGAGGAGGAAGAGGAGGAGAAAGAAATTGATCTCAAACAAGAAACCTACCTTTGCACCTCGAAGAAGTAGGAAAAGAAACATAAGTCAAATACCAGAGAAGGAAACAAACAAAAATACAGCAGAAATAAAGAAGAGACTAGAAATATAATAGGAAAGATTAACAAAAGTAAAAGTTGGTTTTCTGAAAGCATCAACAAAATTTATAACTCTTTATATCTATTTATATATATATTTATTTATATCTATATATTATTTATATATATAACTAGATAACTGAGAAAAAAGAAGAGAGGATTCAAATAAATAATATTATAAATGAAAGAGGAAACATTGCATTTGAGACAACAGAAATATAGAAGACCATAAGAAACTACTGTGAAAAATCATAAACTAACAAACTGGGTAAATTTGAGTAAATGAATAAATTCCTAGGGACATATCATCTACAAAGACTGAATCATAAACAAAACCAATAATGAGAAACAAGGAATGAGCAATCAAAAACTCAACAACCACAACAACAAAGTCTAAGACCATATGGTTTCATGAACAAATTCTACCAAACTTTTAAAGAATTAATGCAATTAATGCCAATCTTTCTTAAACTTTTGCAAAACAATTCAGAAGAGGAAATACTTCCAAACACATTTTACAAGGTCAGGATTACTCTCATAGCAATGCCAGATAAGGATAATTTTTAAAAGGAAAGTATATTACAGGTCAATATTACTGATGAACACAGATGCAAAAATTCTCAAGAAAATACTAGCAAAACAAATTCAACAACACATTGATCATACATGATCAAATGGGATTTATTTTTGTGATGCAAAGGCAGTTCAACATACACAAAATAGCACACATGATATACTACATTAAAAGAAAGAAGGGCAAAAATCATATTATTTTCTCAACACTTGGAGAAAAAGCATTTGAACAACGTCAACATCCTTTCATGATAAAAACTGTCAACAGATACATAAGGAATGTACCTCAACCTAATAAAGACCATATAGGATATGGTCATAGTTGCCATCATATTCAGTGGTGAAAAGCTGAAAACTTTTCCTTTAAGATCAAGATCAGGACAAGGATGTCCACCTTTACTATTTGCATTCAATTATGCAGGATAAAGATATAAAAGTTACCCAAATTGGAAAGAAAAATGTTAAATTGTTCTGTTTTCAGATACATGACCTTGTAAATAGAAAACCCTATAAGACTCCACCAAAAATTGTTATTCAGAGAACTTGCAGGACACAAAATCAATATATAAAAGCCAGTTGTCTAAGTACTAATGATGAACTACTTGAAAATAAACTAAGAAAAATGATCCCATTTACAATATCATGGGAAAATACTTAAGAAATAAATTCAACCAAGGTGATCTGAACACTGGAAGCTATAAGACATTTATGAAAGAAACTGAAAAAACACACAAATAAAAGAGAGATAACTCAAATTCAAGAATAAAAAATATTAATATTGTTAAAATGTCAGTATTACCAAAGTGATCTACAAATTCAATGTATGTGCTATAAAAATTCCAATAGCATTCTCTCAAGAAATAGAAAAAAATCTTGAAATTGTGAAATCAATTTTCAGAGAAAGAAAAAAATCTGGAGTCACACCACTCCCTGATTTCAAAATAATTTATGGTGCTGCATTAATTAGAACTGTCTAGTACTGGCAAAAAACATACACCTAGTATAATGGAACAGAGCATAGAGCCCAGAAATAAACACACACATATATGATCAATTAATCTTTGAAAAAGGCACCGAAAATACAAAATGGGGAAAAGTAAGTCTCTTCAGTAAACTGTCCAGGGGAAATTGGCTGTCAATATACAAAAGAATAAAATCACACCTTTGTCATACACCATAAACAAAAATGAAGGCTAAATGGATCAAAGATCTAAATGTAAAATTTGAAACTACAAAACTTCTAGAAGGGAAGCTATCTCTTGACAATGGTCTTAGAATTTAATGTTTTAGATATGACACCAAAATCACAGGAAACAAAAGAAAAAATTTAAAAATAGGACCATTTCAAACTAAAAAGGCTCTGACCAACAAAGGAGTAATTGGCCAAATGAAAATACAACATATGGGAGAAAATATTCCCAAACGATATAGCTAGAAAACGGTTAATAGTCAAGAGCTACAAGGAATTCACTCAGCACAATAATAGTAAACGTAATAGAATTTAAAAAATTGACAAAGGACCAGAATAATAGACATTATTCCAAAGAAGATATACAAATGGTCAACAGATACACATAAAGGTGCTCAACATCACTAGCCATCAAAGACATTTTAATCAAAAACACAGTGAAGACTGGAGATATAGCTCAGTGGTAGAAGACTTGCTTACTACTTGTTCAAGGCCTGGGTTCAATAACCAGCACTACAAAAAAACGAACTATTATTTTATATTTGGTAGGATGACCATTATCAGAAAAGCAAAAGATAAAAAGATTTGGCAAGGGTGTAGAGAAAAAGGAACTCCCATAGACTGTTACTGAAATTGTAAATCAGAGCAATCATTATGAAAAACATTCTGGAATTATCTTAAAAATTAAAAACAGAAGTACCATATGACCCAGAAATTTCACTTCCAGTTATATATTCAAAAGGGACCAGACATGGTGGCACATGCCTACAATCTCCGCTACTCTGAAGGCTGAGACAGGAGGATCACAAGTTCAAAGTCAGCCTCAGCAACTCAGTGAGGCCCTAAGCAACTTAGGGAATCAGACTCTGTTTCAAAATAAAATAATGAAAGGGGATGGGGATGTTGCTCAGTGTTTAAACGTCCCTGTGTTCAATCCCTGGTATAAAAATAAATAAATAAAGGAAATGAAATTGGGTTCTTGAATAACTATAATACCATGTTCAATGCAACTTTATTCATAATAGCCAAGCTATGGAAACAAAATTTTCAGTGATGGAAGAATGGATAAAGAAATTGTATATTATATTATTCAACCATGAAAAGAAAAATGTGCCATTTTCAGCAGTTTGGATAAATTTGAAGGACATCATGCTTAGTGAAATTAGGAAGACACAGAAAGACAAATACTGTCGAATCTCACTTACATATGGAATCTAAAAAGAGAGTAGAATGGTGGTTTCCAGAGTCTGGAAAATAAAGAAATGGAGAAAACAAAGGTTACAGACTTCCAGTTATAGCATGAACAACTTTGGGGGTTCTAACATAAAACATGGGTGGTGACATATTACATTGATTTGTGGTAGTCATTATGCAATACCTATCTCAAATTATCATATTGCACACATTGAATATATTGAGTGTTTATTTGAAAATTAAACATTTTAAAATTTAAAAAGCTACTTGAAAAACATTTTTAATTATTTAATTCAATGGTTCTTAGTATATTCACAGATATGTGCAACCATCAGCACATAATATTTTCATCATCTCAAAAAGAAACATCACGCCCTATCTCTATCCTCTCTACTCATTGCCCAGATCTACATCCCAGCTATAAACAGCCATTCATATACTTTCTCTCTCTCTCTCTCTCTCTCTCTCTCTCTCTCTCTCTCTCTCTCT
>JAJEJO010047273.1:102535-211899 GCA_020662805.1 Glaucomys volans
CTCTCTCTCTCTCTCTCTCTCTCTCTCTCTCTCTCTCTCTCTCTCTCACATCTCTCTCTCTCTTTCCCCTGAACATTTAATATGAATGGAATCACATAAAACATGGCCTTTTGTGACTAGCTTTATTCATTTAGCATGATTTCAATGTTTATTCATGTTGTAGCATATATCTATATTCCATAGCCTTTTTAAAAATATTTCATTACATGTATATACCACATTTTGTTTATTCATAAATTTGTATATATTTGCTCCCCTCCCTCCTTTCTCTCTCCCTTGTCCTTCCCCTCCTCTCCCATTCCCCTTCTCTCTCCCCCTTCTCACTTTTCTTTTCCCTCTCCCCCCCTTTTCTCCCTTCTCTCTCCTCCCCTCACCTTCCCCCAACAGAGGCATTACAGAATCATGCTTCTGACTTACGCCCTCAGAAACCACTGGCTTACTATAAAGTGCAAGACACTGAATCACCTGTCTTTTCTCTGACACTCTTGCTTATGGTCTCTGACCAGTCATCATGCCTCAGGGTGAGAAGAGAGCTCCATGCTCTTGAGAAACACCCCCAGGCTCAAGAAGAACCCAAAATGTGAGTGATGTTCAAGCTACTGCAGCAAAAAAGTCCCTCTCTTCCTCATGTCCTCATTTTTTTTTAATTTATTTATTTTGGTTCAATGTACACAAATGGAGTACAACTATCATTTTTCTGGTTGTGTACAAAGTAGAATCACACCATTTGCACATTCATATATATATACATAGTATAATGATGTTTGTCACATTCTATTATCTTTCCTTCCCCACCCTTCTCCCCTTACATTCCTCTATACAAACCATCCTTCCTCCATTCTTCCCCTACCTTCCCAGCCTCGTATCCTTATTTCAAAGATACCCCCCAGAGTTCATCTGCTGCTGAAGCAATTCACAATCAAAAACAACCTAGAAAAGCCCCATCTACAGTGGCTACTGCTACTATAGCTGTTCCATAATACAACAGCCCATGGAGACACCAACCACCAGGTTGGGGGAAAGCCAAATGCCTCACAAGCTATCACTGAGCACTGGAACAAAAGTTTTCTAGACCAGAAGGTTACTTTATTGGTTTGTTACATGCTGTACAAGTATGGAATAAAAGAGTCCATTACAAATGCAGATATGCTGAAAAATGTAATCCAAATGTACAAGAATCAAAACTCTGAGATTCTGAAGCAAGTTTCTGAGCACCTGGAGCTGGTCTATGGCTGTGACATGAAAGAAGTGGATTGGAACAAGAATATCTAATTCGAGGGGATTCAAGATGGCGGGCTAGAGGAAGGCTGCATTCCTACTTGCTCCGTGGATTCCTACTTGCTAGGGATTCAAACAGCAGGAATATGGCTCTCAACGAGATTTTATATTCAAAGCACATATGAGGGGTCCCCAGGTGCCACTCCAGAACCAACTCAGCTGGGCTGGGCTCGGCCCCGCTGCGGGCAGCTACCATCTGGGAGCGCCGGACCCTGCAGCTGCTTCAGAGCCACTGACCTGGGTCTGCACGAGCCAACAAGTGAGTGCGGGTCCCCAGCAGCAGCTTTGGAGTCACTGGCCACTGCTCCAGCACCAGCCGGCGACCTCGCAGGCAGAGACCGAGCATCTCAGGCTACCTGGGGCCTCCTGTGACTTCTGGAGAGGTCTGGCCGGGAGCCTTTGGGATCGCTGACTACAGCGGGGAGTTGGAGCTGCTCCGCACCGTTTTGGCGGCTTCCCTGGTGGGGAGGGCCCATCTCCAGCTTCCTGGGGCCTCCAGCAGCATCTGGGATTGCTGACTCTGGCGGGGAGTTGGAACTACTCCGCGCCATTTTGACAGCTTCCCTGGCAAAGAGGGCCCGTCTCAAGCTTCCTGGGGCCTCCAGCGTCGTCTGGAGAGGTCCGGCCAGGAGCCTCTGGGATTGCTGACTCTGGGGGGAGCTTAGGGCCTTTGGGGCCAGCTTACAGTGTCGCAGGAGAGAGCAAACACCTGCCACCGCCTGAACCCCCAGCGAGGAGTTCAGGTCAGCCTGGGCTCTCAAGCCCAGTGTCTCCATCACTGAGCACAGTTTTATGACACCACCCCAACATGATCTAGTGCCCAGGCCCACACCCAGGCCCGGAGTCTACCACCTTGCTGTATCTAATCGTCTATCAACACTAGGCTGCCTCTGCCCAGAAGCATTGATCATTCCGAACCTGGAGGTAGTGGGACAGCACCTTTCTTGGGTCACCGCTTGATCAAGCACCCCTTAAGCAACAGAGGGGAAGATACACGAGCACCATGAGAAAACATGGGAAGAAAGTGTCCCAATTAAACCTAGATGATATATCAAGAGAACCCAAAGACAGCATGGTAGAAGGAATGACAGAAAGGGAGTTCAGAATGTTCATAATTAAAGTGATCCGAGAAGAGAATGATGTGACGAGAGAGCAGATTCAGGCTATGAATAATCAGCTAATAGAGCAATTGCAGAAAGCAAAAAATTACTTCAATAAAGAGATAGAAATTCTGAAAAAAAAAAACAAACAGAAATTCTTGAAGGAAACAAGGAAATGAAGGAAACAATAAACCAAGTTAAAAACTCAATAGAAAGCATAATTAACAGAATAGATCACTTGGAAGACAGAACCTCAGACAATGAAGACAAAATATTTAATCTTGAAAACAAAGTCGAACAAACACAGAAGATGGTTAGGAATCATGAACAAAACCTCCAAGAAATATGGGACATCATGAAAAGACCAAATTTAAGAGTTATTGGGATTGAAGAAGGCACAGAGATATAAACCAAGGGTATGAATAATCTGTTCAATGAAATAATATCAGAAAATTTCCCAAATATGATGAATGACATGGAAATTCAATTACAAGAGGCTTACAGGACACCAAACACACAGAATTACAACAGATCCACACCAAGGCACTTTATAATGAAAATACCTAACATACAAAACAAAGATAGAATTTTAAAGGCTGCAAGAGAAAAGCATCAGATTACCTACAGGGAGAAACCAATACGGATATCAGCAGATTTATCAGCGCAGACCCTAGAAGCAAGAAGGGCCTGGAACAACATATTTCAAGCTCTGAAAGAAAACGGATGCCAACCAAGAATCTTATACCCAGCAAAACTTACCTTCAGATTTGATGATGAAATAAAATCCTTCCATGATAAACAAAAGCTTAAAGAATTCACAAAGAGAAAGCCTGCCCTACAGATCATTCTCAACAAAATATTCGAAGAGGAAGAAATGAAAAATAACAATCTCAGTCAACATGGGGAGGAATATCCCTAAAGAAAGAGTCAATCAAAGGAGAAACAAAGTTAAGCTAAGAACCCCCCAAAAGCTAAAATGGCAGGAAATACAAGTCATATCTCAATAATAACTCTGAATGTAAATGGCCTAAACTCATCAATCAAAAGACAAATTGACAGATTGGATTCAAAAGAAAGACCCAGCAATATTCTGCCTTCAACAGACTCATCTCATAGAAAAACATTCCCACAGACTAAAGGTGAAAGATTGGGAAAAAACATACCATGCACGTGGACTGAGTAAAAAAGCAGGAGTTTCCATCCTCATTTCAGATAAAGCAGACTTCAAGACAAAGTTAGTCAGAAGGGATAAAGAAGGACATTTCATACTGCTTAAAGGAAGCATAAATCAGCAAGACATAACAATCATAAATATTTATGCACCAAACAATGGTGCATTCATGTATGTCAATCAGATCCTTCTCAATTTCAGGAATCAAATAGACCAAAGCACAATAATACTGGGGGACTTTAACACTCCTTTCTCACCACTGGACAGATCTTCCAAGCAAAAATTGAACAAAAAACCATAGGACTCAATGACACAATCACTAATTTGGACTTAACAGACATATATATATATATATATATATATATATATATATATATATATATATATAATATTCCATCCATCAAAAAGCAAATACACTTTCTTCTTAGCAACTCATGGCTCCTTCTCTAAAATAGACCATATGTTATGCCACAAAGCTACTTTTAGAAAATACAAAAACATAGAGATACTACCTGCTATACTATCAGATCATAATGGAATGAAATTAGATATCAATGATAAAGTTAAAAACAGAAACTACTCCAAGACCTGGAGATTAAATAATATGCTATTGAATGATGCATGGATAACATAAGACATTAGGGGGGAAAATTAAAAGATTCTTAGAGGTCAACGATGACAAAGATACAACATATAAAAATCTCTGGGACACTATGAAAGCAGTGCTAAGAGGAAAATTCATTGCATCGAGTGCATTTAATAAAAGAATGAAAAGTCAACAAATCAATGATCTCACATTACAGCTCAAAGCCCTACAAAAAGAGGAACAGATCATCATCACCAAAAGTAGCAGAAGACAGGAAATAATCAAAATCTGAAATCAATGAAATTGAAACAAAAGAAACAATTCAAAAAATTGACAAAACAAAAAGTTGGTTATTTGAAAAAATAAACAAAATTGATAAACCCTTAGGAACGCTAATGAAGAGAAGGAGAGAGAAACTCCAAATTATTAAAAATGGTGATGGAAATGGAAATATTACAACAGACACAATTGAAATACAAAACATAAGAAGAAGCTACTTTGAAAATTTATATTCCAACAAAATAGAAAACCTGGAAGACATCAACAGGTTCCTAGAGACATGTGAGCCACCCAAACTGAATTTGGAGGACACACACAAGTTAAATAGATGAATTTCAAGCAAGGAAATAGAAGAAGTCATCAAAAGCCTACCAACAAAGAAAAGTCCAGGACTGGATGGATTCACAGCCCAGTTCTACAAGACCTTCAAAGAAGAGCTCATTCCAATACTCCTCAAAGTATTTCATGAAATAGAGGAGAAGGGAATCCTTCCAAACTCATTCTATGAAGCTAATATCACCCTGATACCAAAACCAGAGAAGGACACATCGAGGAAAGAAAATTTCAGATCGATATTTCTAATGAACATAGATGCAAAAATTCTTAACAAAATTTTAGCGAATCCCATACAAAAGCATATTAAAAAGATAGTGCACCATGATCATGTGGGTTTCATCCCAGGGATGCAAGGTTGGTTCAACATCCAGAAATCAATAAATGTAATTCACCACATCAACAGACTTAAGGTCAAGAAACACATGATTATTTCAATAGACGCAGAGAAAGCATTTGATAAAATACAGCACCCCTTCATGCTCAAAACACTAGAAAAAATAGGGATAGTGGGGACATTCCTTAACATTGTAAATTCTATTTATGCTAAGCCCACAGCTAACATCATTCTAAATGGAGAAAAATTGAAAGCATTCCCCCTGAGAACTGGAACTGGGCAGGGATGCCCTCTTTCACCTCTACTATTCAACATTGTTCTTGAAACTCTAGCCAGAGCAATTAGACAGACCAAAGAAATTAGAGGAATACAAATAAGAAAAGAAGAGCTCGAACTATACCTATTTGCTGATGACATGATTCTCTATTTAGAAGATCCTAAGAATTCCACCAGAAAACTTCTGGAACTCATAAATGAATTCAGTAAAGTAGCAGGATATAAAATTAATGCTCATAAATCTAATGCATTTTTATTTGTAAGTGATGCATCCTCTGAGAGAGAAATTAGGAAAACTACCACATTCAAAAAAAACTCAAATAAAATAAAATACTTGGGAATCCATCTAACAAAAGAAGTGAAAGACCTCTACAATAAGAACTACAGAACACTAAAGAAAGAAGTTAAAGAGCATCTGAGAAGATGGAAAGATCCCCCATGTTCTTGGATAGGCAGAATTAATATTGTCAAAATGGCCATACTTCCAAAAGTGCTATACAAATTCAATGCAATTCCAATTAAAATCCCAATGGCAGACCTCATAGAAATAGAGCAAGCAATCTTGAAATTCATTTGGAGGAATCAGAGACCCAGAATAGCTACGGCAATCCTTAGCAAGAAGAGCGAAGCAGGGGGTATCACAATACCAGACCTTCTACTATACTACAGAGCGATAGTAACAAAAAAAGCATGGTATTGGCACCAAAATAGACAGGTAGATCAATGGTACAGAATAGAGGACACAGAGACAAACCCACATAAATACAGGTATCCCATACTTGACAAAGGAGGGAAAAACATGCAATGGAGAAAAGACAGCCTCTTCAACAAATGGTGCTGGGAAAACTGGAAATCCAGATGCAGCAAAATGAAACTAAACCCATATCTCTCACCCTGTACAAAACTCAACTCACAGTGGATCAATGACCTAGGAATTAGACCAGAGACTTTGCACCTAATAGAAGAGAAAATAGGTCCAACTCTCCATCATGTTGGCCTAGGACCAGATTTCCTTAATATGACTCCCAAAGCACAAGAAATAAAAGCAGGAATCAATGATTGGGATAGAGTCAATCTAAAAACCTTTTCTCAGCAAAGGAAACAATCAGCAATGTGAAGAGAGAGCCTTCAGAGTGGGAGAAAATCTTTGCTACACACACTTCAGATAGAGCACTAATCTCCAGAATGTACAAAGTGCTCAAAAATCTTTACACCAAGAACACTAATAACCCAATCAATAAATGGGCCAAGGAAATGAGCAGACACTTTACAGAGGAAGATCTACAAGCAATCAACAAATTTATGAAAAAATGTTCAACATCCCTCGTTATAAGAGAAATGCAAATCAAAACCACCTGAAGATTTCATCTTACCCCAATTAGAATGCCTTTTATTAAGAATACAGGCAACAACAGGTGTTGGCGAGGATGTGGGGAAAAGGGTACACTCATACATTGCTGGTGGGAGTGCAAGTTGGTGCAGCCACTCTGGAAAGCAGTGTGGAGGTTCCCTAGAAAACTTGGAATGGATCCACCATTTGACCCAGCTATCCCACTCCTTGGCCTATACCCAAAGGACTTAAAATCAGCATACTACAGTGATGCAGCCACATCAATGTTCATAGCTGCTCAATTCACAATAGCTAGATTGTTGAACCAACCTAGATGCCCTTCAATAGATGAATGGATGAAGGAACTGTGGTATATGTACACAATGGAATATTATTCAGCCTTAAAGAATAATAAAATCATGGCATTTGTAGGTAAATGGATGATGTTGGAGACTTATGCTAAGTGAGATCAGCCAATCCCAAAAATCCAAAGGCCAAATGGTCTCTCTGATAAATGAATGATGATGCATAATGCAGGGGGGAAGGTTGGCAAGAATGGAGGAAGGACAGATAGCATAGAAGGAAGGGAGGGGTGGGGTCGGGGTGGAGGCATAAGAATAATAACAGAATATGTGACAGACATCATTGCCCTGTGCACATGTATGAATGCACCAATGGTGTGACTCTACTTTGTGTACAACCAGAGAAACAATAGCTGTACTCCATTTGTGCTCAATGAATCAATAAGCAAATAAAAAATAAATTTAAAAAAAAGAAAGAAGAAAAGTACCTAGAATATCAGCAGGTGGCCAACAGGGATTTTCCATGCTATGAATTCCTGTGGGGCCCACAATCCCATGCTGAAACCAGCAAGATGAAAGTCCTGGAATTCTTGGCTAATATCCCTAATACCATTCCTAATGCCTTCCCAGGCTAGTATGAGGAGACTTTGAATGATGAGGAAGAAATAGCCCAAGCCAGACCTGGAGCTAGGGCTCATAATCTGCCATGGCCATTCCATTTTCAAAGGTCACATCCAGCAGCTTTTCTTGTCCCAAGTGAAGGCTAAGAAAAATTCATTGTTTTTGAAGAGGAAGGCTAATGTTCTCTTTAGTGGAAGGTGGGATGAGGGTGGTGACAACACAGTGAATAATGTATATCCTTGTTCTATGTGGTAACTGGATTATTTATTTAACTCTTGTTCCATTTAATAGAAGGTTTATGTAATTTCAGAATCTGATTATGAAAGACTTGATTTATATATTTATTGATTCTTGTAAGCTGTAAGTCTTAATATTTTACACAATAAAGTGAGAGATTTTCCATCTTATTTAGTGATTTAAAACAAAATAACAGAATAGTGGATTATACATTTCCTTGGAAATGTGAAAGGACCCAGCAGCAAAATAGACTGAAAAACTAAAGAAAAAAAAGTAAAAAGTGATAAATTTTTGTGTTTGGTTATCACTTTTGGTGTTTTCTGTAAAATTAAGATATATATACTTGGATTTGTGTAGCTTCTTCAAGAATATAATACAAATTATAGCATAATAAATTATTTTGCACACACAAAAATAAATTTATGGACATTTAAGTTGTTTTCTCCTTTTGGATATTGCAAATAGTGTTGTTCTAAATATTCATGTGAACATTTCTGTATGGATATAAGTTTTCATTTCTCTTGGGCACATGCCTAGGGATGAAATTATTGGGTCATATTATAACTCTATGATTAAAAGTTTGAGGATCTTCTAGATTGTTACCCAAGTCAGATGTACATTTTAATTTTCCACCAACAGTATATGAAGGTTCTAATTTCTCTGCATGACAACTCTTGATTCTCACCATATTACCTGTGGTTTTAATTAGCATTTTCCTGACTATTGATGTCAAAAATGTTTTTGTGTGCTTGTTGACCATTTTTATATCTTCCTTGGAGAAGTATCTACCCAGATTCTTTGCCCACTTTAAAAACTATGTTGTCCTACTTGTGAGTTGTAAGTGTTCTTTATGTATTCTACATACAATCTCTTTTTAGACATATGATTTACAAATACTTTCTCCCATTCTGTCTTTTCACTTTCTTAACAATGCTCTTTGAAGAAAAGTTTTTAAGAAAGTACAAATTTATCTATTTTTCCTTTTATTTCTCATGCTTTCAGTGTCATATCTAAGAATCCTTTGCCATAACCAAGGTCATGAATGTTTATCCCTGTATTTCTTCTGCTATTATTTATGTTCCCCAAAGTTTATGTGTTAGAAACTTAATGCCCAATGCAACAGTGTTCAGAAGTGGAACATTGAAGAAATCCATTATGTCATGAGGTGTCTCCTCATGAATGGAATAATGTCATTTTCATGGGAGATATTTTGTTATTCTGAGAGTGGGTTTATTATAAAATGAATTCAGCCCCCTTTTGCTCTTTTATGCTCTCTTGCTCTTCCACCTTCCTCCATGGAAGGTGCTTCCACTGCAGAGAATGAAGACACTTTCCATATGTGGACCCCTTGACCTTGGACTTCTCAGAACTATAAAAAATAAATCGTTGTACTTTAAGAATTACACAGTTGCAGGTATTTTTCCACAGCAGCACAAAATGAAGTAAGACATCTTCTAAGAGTTTTAGTTTTTACGTGCAGGTCTTGCATTCATTTTTAGATAATTTTTGTAAATGGTGTGAGGCAAAGGTCCAACTTCATTCTTTGGCACATGGCTATCCAGTTGTCCCAGCACTATTTGTTGAAAAGCCTATACTTTAATCCATTATATGATCTTAGGCTCCTTCTTGAAAATTACTTGAATTACAGGTGTACTATTTCGTTTCTGATCATTGATACCACATAGTGAACTGTGCGTCCAGAACTTTTAGATAAAGGTATTCAAAAAATTAAATTATAGGAAATATTTGACATTTTATTATAAAATAGAATTTGCATTAGTTGATTTTCCCATTTGTAGGTTAATGCAAGTGTTCTTCACATATTTAAAGTAGGCTAGGTTAAGGTACAATGTTTTGTGGATTAGGTATATGAAATGCATGCTGACTTAAAATATTTTCAACTTTCATTGTGTTTATTAAGAGAACACCATCATAAGTTGAGAAGCATCTGTATATTGATCTTGTATCTTGAAACCCTGCTGAACTCATTTATTAACTTCATTATTTCTTTAGTGGTATCTTTAAAATTTTCAATATTAAATATAATGTCATCTGTTTTAGTCAGCTTTTTCACTGCTGTGACTAAGAGATCCTGTCACAACAATTGTAGATGAGGAAAAGTTTACTTGATGGCTCACGGTTTCAGAGGTTTTAGTCCACAGAAGACTGGCTCCATTCCTCAGGACTTGAGGTGAGGCTAAACATCATGGTGGGAGAAGGTGGCAGAGGGAAACAGCTCAGATCATGGTGATCAGGAAGGAGAGAAAGACTCCACTCTCCAGATACAAAAAAAAAAATATATATATATATACCCCATAGCCATGCTCCAATTCCCACCTCCTCAAACCACACCCTACCACTTCAATTAATTGCATCAGGGATTAATTCACTGATTCGGTTAAGACTTTTACAACCCAATCATTTCTCCTCTGAACCTTCCTGGATTGTCTCACATGTGAACTTTTGGGAGACACCTCACATCCAAAGCATAACATCCTCTATGACTGAAGATAGTTTTATTTCATCCTTTCCAATGTGGATGACTTTTATTTCATTTTTTTGCCTAACTTCACAAATTAGAAATATAGTGAAATGGTCACTAAAAGTGGTGAGGGTGCCCTTGTCTTGTTCCCTATTTTAGGAGAAATGCATCCAGTATTTCTCCATTTAGAATGATGTTAGCTATGGGCTTTTCAGAGATGCACTATACCAGGTTGAGAAAGTTCTCCTCCTGTCCTAGTTTGTTGATTATTTTTTCATGAAAGGGAAGGACACTGTATTGTTTCAGACGATTTTTCTGCATCTATTGAAATGATCATATGAATTTGTTTTTATTACATGAATATGATGTTATTACATTAATTGATTTTCTGATGATAAACCAACCTTGCATTCCAGGGTTAAATTCTACTTGGTCATGTAAATGAATCTTTTTATATATTCCCAGGTTTGATTTGGTAGTATTTTATTGAGGAATTTTACATCTTTATTCACAGGGGAAATTGTTTTTTTTTTTTTTTTTTGATACATCCTTGCCTGGTTTCATTATGATAATATTGGCCTCATTAAAAGATCTAGGAAGTGTTCCTTCTTATAATTTTGGAAAGAATTTATTAAGGAGCATCATAAATTCTTCCTTAACTATTGATAGAATTCAGTATTGAAGCATCTGGATCTTGGCTTTTCTTTGTGAGTAGTTTTTGTACTATTCATACAATATCTCTCCTTGTTTTAAATTCAGTGAGATTAGCTAATTCTTCTTGAGTCAGTTCCAGCAGTTTGTGTCTAAGAATTTGTGTATTTCATCTTAGTTATTTAATTTGTTGCTTTGTAATTGTTCATGACATTTTTATAACATTTTCATTTCTTTGTTTCTGTAAAGCCAGTAGTAATGTCCCTTCTTTTATTTCTGAATCTAGTTATTTGAGTCTTCTCTTTATATCTTGGTAACTCTAAATACAGATGAGTAAACTTCAATGATATTTTCAAAGAACCAATTTTTTGTTTCACTGATTTTTCTGTCTCGTTTGCATTCATCTTAAATCATTTCCCCTTTGATTTCTTTTTTGTCCCATTGTTTATGTAGAAATTTTTAAACTGTACATATCTGTGAATTTCTCACACATTTAACAGTCAGATGATTTGTAATTGTTCTTTACAATGCCTTGAAGCACTAATTGCCTTACAAACAACACAAATTGTAGATCCTTTAAAAAATAGTTTTTAAGATCAGGTTTTGGTATACGTTCTGACCATATATGGCTCCTCCCTCCCATCTGTCTTATTGTCAACTTCTCATCTGTAAGTTAGGGCCTCCAGTATTCTTGAGAACACCTTCAGTTTTGAATTTCCTGTTTCCTTGCAAAATGATGTTAAGTTTATCTGGGAAGAGATCAGTAGCTCTCTGTTTATAGCTTATTTAATTTCTTGGCGCAGTCTCTGATGTGGGATTCTGGAACTGGATGTGGGGACACTGGTAAGCTTCTGGTTGAGAGATACCTCCAATCTAATATATTTGCACTTGGTGGGGGAAGACAGCAGCCTTAAGTTTCCTCCCTTTGACCCTTCTGATGTGTGTCCACAGCCTCAACGGCTAGATCAAGGTGACTTGGGGCCAGTATGGTGTGCCTTAGGTACAGCCACTAGTGTACATGTGGGAGCTGAGCAACAAAAAGGAGCCCTCATAACTGTGCTCCCCTTGTTAATTAGCCTTAGCAAATAACATTATCAGGGAGTAGATGAAAAATGCTGCTTATTTTTGGAAGAAAGTCCTTCAACTGGGATCTGGAGTGAGAGGAAGTCCTTGGTTCTTGACGGAAGAAGTGCGAAGTAGAGTCTCTGTCTCTCTGGGCTTAAAGGGAGAAAGGAAGGAAAAATTTTGGTTCACATACCACAGGTACTCACTTGTCTTAACTGTATTTTCATACTTTTTGTCAAATATATGAGTTTCCATTTGCTGTTTGCCTTTAGAACTGTTTCCATCCTAGACTTTTTATAACTCAAATTTGTGTTACCTAATAAAATATCTACACTATCCTATTCACTTTGTGCTCATCTTTAAGAACATGACATCTGGTGATTCTTCAAGGTTCTCAGTTAAAATCAGCTGGGACCAAGGTGACTGCCTAAATGGACTATGATACCTCAGACTTCATTATCTAATCTCCATGCTACATAAAATGCCTACCTGTGCCATGTCAGCTTATAATCAACAGAGTAGCAAACAGGAAGAACCATATGAGGAAAGAAATCAGGCAGTGACTGGCTTCCTAGGAAATAACCACTCTTTTCCCAAAAATCTGATGAATATTCCTTCCCCTAATTTCTGCTGCCTTATCTCTATCACTCTACAACCCCCAGTGAGTGGAGAAGTTGCTGTTTGAGCTAGCCACCCACTTCTCCATTATATAGTCATTGAATAAAACTTGCTCAGTAAACACTCAACTTTGGTTCCAATATTGACCTTGTGAACCCAAAGAGCAAAAGGACCCTACCTTGAGGGTCTCTCCCTTATCTGAGAAGTGAGCATTTTGTTGGTAACAATTTGTGTTTGTTTGGGGGGTGCTGGGGATTGAACCTTGGGTCTCACATATGCTAGGCAAGTGCTTTAGTGTTGAGCTACATACTCAACCCACACTTTGTTGTTTTGCTCTAATTAACTCCTCTTCTTCCCCATAATCAAGATGGTGTTAAGGGAAACAGTGTCCAAATGGTGGTATACACTTCACTAACATCAGCACCTAGCAGGTGATTTTCAAAAGTATGAAGGTATGTGGATATGGCAACATTTTGAAGATGTCCAAAAATAGTTGAGAGGTTTCAGAAACATTAACATAGGGGAAAGGGTAAGGACATTGAAAGTAAATATACTTTCATTCATTCATTCATTCATTCATTCATTTAAGAAATATGTATTAAGTCCCTACTATAGTCTAAGCAAGGTCAAGGATATGGAGCCACAACAGTGAAGAAAACAAACAACAACTTCCCTAGCATTATGGACATTCTATTACATTAAACATATGAAACTGTCAGTATTTGACTATTATGGACCTGCAAAAACATCAATTTCTTTTGGTTCAACATAATAGTAATGGAAAAAACCCTCAGTTTCATCACTTGGTAGTTATGTGACTCCAGGTAAGTCATTACACTTCTCTGAGCCTCAATTCTACCATGTGGAAAACTAAGATAATGGATTTTTCAGGGATGATGATTCTATAAGATGAAAAGTAGGGAAGGTGTCTAGCACAGTGCTTGGCACATAGGAGACACTTCATATACATGAATTTTCTTACTTCTGAACAACCTCTGCTAGAAATACTGGTAGGGCTTATTTTCTTATTTCCAAAGACAGAAGAGTAAGAAACACATAGGAAAAGTATGCCATGCTTCTCTCACAGCCTGGTGGCAAAAAATTTACTGGGAAAAGAGAGAGCAGGATGGAAGCCAAATTTCTCAGGCATGAAGGAAAAAATGGCACAGAAAGATCCTGGGGAACAAAGAGCAAGGAGAATGCAAGTTTAATCAAGAGAACAAGCTCACTGTCACACACAGCTTCCATTTGAGCCTAATGGAACTTGAGGAATAATGTGAACAAAATTTACACTGTGGGGCTCCAAAGATTCACTTGTTCAGTTTCATCTTCTAATCTTTTATACTTTGGAATCCTTGGAAATTGGTTTAAGGGTGGAGTATGAAGCAAAACTGAGGACAGAATCAAGATCTGCCACCACAGGGGAGAAGGGAAAGGCAGCCAGTAAGAAATTCTGGGGAATAGGCAACAATAGCACAGAATGAGCATTTGAGGAACAACAAGAAATGAAAGAAATTTACTACTGATAAATGGCCTTTAACTGCACCATGCAGATGCTGAGGAGAATTTCTTGACAGAGAAGATTATTTAATTATAGATTAGAAGACTAATCTAGAACAGGTGGCAGTAAACTACCAACTATGGACCAAATTCAACCTATAACCTGCTTTTGAAAGGCCATAAGCTAAGAATGAGTTATAATTTTTAAGATTGTAAAATAAAATAATATTTGATAATGAGATGGAAACTGGAAGTGACCTACAAACCCAAAAATATTTGTATTCTGCCCTTTATAGAAAAAGTTTGCCAACTCCTGTTTCACAGAAATGGGCTAATCTTACAGCCTTGGGGCCTTAGTTACCTCATAAAAAATTTGGGTATACTAGGGGAGCTTGAAAGTCAGAGTGGAGGGGCAGAAGAATGTAAGAATGTGTTGAATGGGAAATTACTGTTTGGTATATTTGAGGTTATGATTTAGAGTTCCAAGCTATCTTTGGAAGGGTTAGAAGGAATGGGGCTAGAAGTGTTGAAGGACACTGTGGTAAAGGGAGTAAAGAGGAGGCAGAAGGAATAGATGAGAACAGTTCACACTAGCCCCATGCCACAGGCAAAGTCTCAATGAGGATAAGCAAAAGGAAGGGAAACAAAAAGATGTTAGACTATTGCCATTTGGTCCAGGGTGTTGCTCTTAGAAGAGAGGCTGGGAGGAAACAGATGGTTCAGCCTAGAGAATAAGGCATAAAAAACTACCATTCATTTGTTTAAATGCTAATTACCTGGACTGAAGTCAGTGAAATAAAAATGAACTGGGCCTCTTTCTCAGGCTATATGTGTGGGTATGAGGCTTGGGATGCTGAGCAAGTATTTTAGAGCAAGGCTTGCTTCTGAAAGGCCAATTTTTGGTCCCCTCAAAAGGCATCCATCATCAGCTCTTCTTTCCAGATTTGGAATTTCTCTTTAATATCTCCAGCAAGAAATCTTCCTTTCTCTACTCCCTCATGTTATAGAGCTCACTGATTTAAAATAGTCCTCTGTGGTCAACTTTCTTGGCTAAGACCTTTTCCTTTGTAAATTGATATCTGTGTTCCTATTCTCTGATGCTTATACTATTCTTAGTAATAACACATGTGTGATAATTTTAAGGAAGGGAGTTAGATTTGGGATCAGGAAACCTGGTTTGCCTTCCTGGCTCTGTGGCAATAACCTGTCCTGCTCAACCTTACTTACCTCATCTGGAAATGAGTCAAAATAATGATTTTCCTATATACCACCAAGCTTCACTTGTGCAGACCAAGTAACTAAAATCAGAACAACAGATAGTGATTTTGATATAAATAATTCACAAATTATTAAGAAGTCCACAATTGTGAACTATTTGACTATTGCTAATTCTTCACATGTGGACAAAGTATGGGCTTTGGAGACTATTGTGTTCCCATGACTGACTTGAATCTGTTGACCATAGATAGATGCTCATCTTCTTTTCTTACAGGGGACTGAGTAAATTCAGGGAGTTGAAGGCACAGAGTTCATAGGGTAGGGGGAGGAGGGAGAGAGGAATTCATTTTATAGAAAAGCAAAGGAAAAACTAACCCCTACCATGTAAGTATCACCACTGCAGCATCCTGCTCATGCTCTGCTTAAGCTCTTTTAGAAACAAGGGACTGGTGTCTCTTAAAAGGTTACTTTGTGGCCACATCTAATCCTTTCACAGACTATTTATTCTGTTGACTGGTCATTGGCCTCCATGTAACTTTGTAACTCTTTGACTTTGGTTCTGTTCTTGGAGCAATTTCAACAGATCCCATTACACATTTCTGCAAGGCTCTGTATAACCAAGAATAAACACATAACACAGTTACTGAAAAAGTGTATTGTTTCATTGTTTGCACTAAAACAAGGACATGATACAATGATTATACTACAAGGTAGTATATGACAAGAATAAGAATTTCCCATCCATAGTTATTAAACAGTGTTAACAGGCAGTTGTAAGAGATTGCATGATCTTTCTCTCCACCAGCTTTAAAACCAGGAGAGAATTGTATGGGATAAGTTAAGAGAAGGCCTGAATGTGAGAAGCAGAATGGGCTAAATCACCTGAGAGAAATCCTCCTAGCCATTGGATTCTAGAATTGCTGTCTCCTAGCCAGCATTGCATGGTCACACATATCTAAGCCAAAGGGAGAAACCTGGCCTAAACTTACTGCTCCTGGTCTCAAGGAGAATGATACTTGGGAGTTCAGACTTGCTCCTCTTCATGACAACTCCCAGAACAGGACTCATTTTATAGGCTTACACTTACCCTGAGACCTGGCTGGAGCTCACCAGTGACCTCTACTATAATACACACTAACTCCCACCCTTGACTCTCCATCATTAGTCAGACCTTGCCATTCAAAAAGACTAGTTCAAGTTCTCTTTCCTCCAGCAAACCCTTTCTGTATCACCTGCTCCCTAGGGTCTTCCCACTCCTCCACAGTACTACTAGAAACATATCATCAAATGCCCAGACGTCTTGATTTGTCCTATACTTAAATTCAAGGGTCCAGAAGGCAGCTACAAAGGCAATCTAGTTCCATGCCTTACCACAGAGGTTTTCAAATTTGATTTATTATAAATCATAAGTAATACATTTTGTATGCCAACTTATTAGGCTGAATCATATGAATGTTCTATTTTAGGAGTTCAAATCCAATTGGATGCTAGTGATTTCATTTTAGTTCAAACTAATTGAAAACCCAAATAAAAGTTTCAGGAACCAGTACTTCCTCTTACCACACATGAGTTTTTCAGTTATTTTCAGTGTTTTGAAATGCTAGTCACAACCCACTAAAATTATTTCATGAACCATTAATGGGTTCCAACCTGGAGTTTGAAAACCACTGCCTTAACCCCTAACTGTTCCTTCTGTGATGATAACATAGAAGCCATATGAATTTTTTTGACCTCCCAGAATCTGAATTCACTTCCTGTGTTTAGGGAATATTCCTCTTGATAAAACTTGATAGGAGGTAAAGCCCATCTACCACCAGAGAAATTGAGAATACCAAATTCTTGATTTATCATCCTCCATTTGTATTCAAGACTCTGTAGGCTTACTCAATCAGATACACCTACCCACACATTGACTCTTGAGCTCTGGAGGTAAGTAGTAATCATGAGTAGCAGAGGTGGTATAGAACTAAGGGTGATCTCCTATGTCAAAATGACAGTTAGTAAAAAAAGAGTGTCCAATGCTAACAGGGTTGCTTATACACAGTGTAACATATAGTGCCTTGGGATAATAACTATAGTAATATCCTCAACATACAAGTCCTATAGTGTGGAATTAGGATGATACTTTTGGCTGTATAGCCCTAATCCACATTATCCAGCTTTCCCTGGAATTCGGTGAGCCCTTCCAATATCATTTGATGTATTCTTCAATGTCTAAATAAGAGTTGGCCTCTGATGCTTGCAGCTCAGAATATTGCCTGCTAAGCTGAGCTGTCTCTTGAGCCACATCCTCATAGTAGAAGGCCAGAAGGTCAGGAGTGGGATTTATTTATTAATCTACCACAGCCAGCAAAGGGACTAAGCACATGCTGGGAGATCCATGACATTAAAGGTCTAATGTTGTTTTCATGTTACCTACTTCTTCCTACCCCCAGATATAAGCTTCACCAGCACCATGACGGAGTATTACAAGTATTCAATCAAAATTACTGCCACTGTCCCTCCTAACTTTAACATCCAGGGTGTACCACCATGATACTAAGGGATAGTTTGTTAACACTCTAATTTAACTACAGAATTCCTTACGAGTTAGGTAGGCTCAGAAGGTGATAAGGAGGGATTCAGAGTGTACCCTACAAATAGAGGCCATTTGGAGTCAGTTTTAATAATGTGTAACCTTCAGAGCTGCTCCCCAACCCATTCCACCCTTCTTTACCTCATTCTATTGGCAGGAGCAGAGAGGAGAAACATATAACCAGACAACCCTTCCTTATTGACAACCTGAGCTTACATTGTGGTTGCCACAGACATTTAGTTGCTCAATGTGACAACATGCCTCTGGACTCAGGCAAGAATACGTGGGTTAGCCAAGAAGTTGGCAAACTTGGGGCTGTGCCAGACCTTATGTGTGAGTCCACTGTCAGTACCCTATTGACAAGTTACTGCTGCCACACTCTAGCAGTTAGCAATGTTGTGTCTCTGTGGGAATTGGAAGGAAGTATCATAATCCTGTCCTCCCAACTCTACCCCTAGTCCATCATTGCTGAAAGAATCCCTTTCCCACTACATAATGAAGGCTCTAACCTTCTGCCCCTCTTCTGAGCTCCTGATCTTTGTTACTTGATGTTCACAGCAATCTTCTATGTCCATATTATTTGTCATATTTAACATATGAGTCACAGCCTAATCAAGAAATGTCTCATGTTGTACCTGAACAGGTAATGAGCTCCTTTTCCTACATGCAAACAGAGTCTGACTGACTTGCCTGGAAGTCAGTAGGAAAGGTTATTTGTCAGATGACAGAAGGAGTATAGGGTTGGATAGATGACCTCCATTTCAACCTACTACTCTATATTTCTAGGTAGCAGAGGAAGGTCTCAAACTCAGGTTTTCTGCCTGAGCACAATAAATAATTCCACTGGATTATGCTCCTTAGATTACAGAAGGTTCTTGAAAGCAGGTACCATATTTTATATATTATATTTATGTTCTGCACCCAACATGTCATAGAGTCTGCATTATATATGTGATTGTTGATTTAACTGTTTGTTGATTTAAAGTCAGTAATAAACCCTTATAGTCACTGTATGCCAGGCATGGTTGTGAATGCTTTTCATCTATTAACTAAATTAATGGTGACAATAAAACTGTAAGGTATATACTAGTATCTGCATTTTGTAGATGAGGAGACTGAGGCAAAGAGAAGGAAACTAACATTGAAAGTAAGTTTTGGAGCAACAATTCAAACCCAAGCAGTCTGACCTTAGAGTCCTGCCCCTAAACATTCCACTATGCTATCTCTCAGTATATAATGAATATATACATGCTTATTCTCCATAGGTACAGTTTACTGACCCAACAAGAAGCACCATTTCAAACATACAGAATACTAGAAGTCAGCAATTAGAATGGAAATCACTTGGCTAACACAAGTCTATGGCCTAAACAGGGCAGATGTGGCCCTGAGAATGTTGGAGCTCCCATCTCTCTGACTTTCTTTTCCTTCTCTGCTCAGGTATCCCAGCTAGGGCCTTCTTCTGTTGTTCCAATTCACCAGCTATATAAAGCCTGGCCACACCTCAGCCTGGAATTCCTCTCTTCCCTAGCCAAATTCCCAGACAGAGGAAAACAATCCAATACCCCCTGGCTCATATCCTCCAAACCAGCAGGAGCACTGCCTTGTCAAAGGCAAAAGTAACAGGAGATTCAGATCTAAGGATGTGCACAGCCCAGCAGAGAGCACAAGCCCTAACCCAAAATTCATGAGAGTAGAATATACTACTTTAAGACTTCAGCCTCCCAGGAGGGTGGAGGGGCATGTCTTCTCCTTACTGTGACAATCATGATTTGCAAACTCAGTCCCTGCTAAATGACACAGCTTCTCTCCACAGTGTGATATAGATGAAAAGCCAGGGAAGCAGAAGCAGTGGATAATTTTGATCATAATAACAGCTTCATTTATTCAGTTCTTACTCTGACACAAACTTTGCTGAATACTAACAATCATTTCTCACTAGAACTTTTCAACAATCCTGTGAAGCAGGTGCTACTAGGCACTTACTTTATAAATGAAACACTCAGAAGTAAAGTGACTTGCTTAAAGTCACATAGTTCTTGAGTAAAAGAGTCAAATTTGTTATCCAAGAATAGCTGAGGCTCAAGTTGTGCTCTTAATGACTACCCTCTGCTACTTTTCCAATGGTCTCTCAGAGCACTTCCTGTCCTGCCATGTGAGCATTCAGAACTCACAGGTAGGATTAATGTGGGTGTTACCATCCTACATGACCATGTTGCATCAGGTGCTGGCCTAGCTCCCCTCACTGTGTATCATGAACCAAACCCCTCATATTACAGACAATGGCAGTGAGGACTAGAGAATCAGTTTAAAGTCCTTAGTAGCAAGGCCACTCCCAGCCCAGCATGCCTACCTCACACCTTCCTCCTTCAGTGATTCCTAAGAATAAAAGGATCAGATTGTCCTCAGATATTGGTGCTTCAATGCTCCATCCCTTTTGCTTGAGCTGCAAGTCAATTTTAATGTTTTAACATCTAGTCTGCAGGGCAGGGCAGTACTTGCCTCTAAACCCAGTAACTCAGGTAGCTGAGGCAGGAGGATCAACAGTTTAAGGCTAGTCTTGCCAACCTAGTGAGACCCTATCTCAAAACAAAAGATAAAAAGTGGTGGGGATGTAGCTCAGTGGTAAAATACCCTAAGTTCAAATCCTCAGTACTGAAAAGAAAAAGAAGATTCAACATCTATTATATTTTCTTATTCATGTTCTCTCTCTCTCTCTCTCTTTCTCTCTCTCTCTCTCTCTCTCTCTCTCTCTCTCTCTCTCTCTCTCACACACACACACACACACCACAAACACACAGAAACATGTGACATGTGGTGGGGGAACAATGATGTTCTAAAATTGTTCATCATTTTATATGTCAGAAAACCTTGATCTGGGAATTCTCAGACCAAATGTTTGAAACTGTTTAGAATTTCCTCAATTTTTCTCATGTCAGAGAGGTACAAAATATGTGGCAAAATAACAATATATAGATAAGCTTATAGGTTCCCAGGCTCTCTGAAGGTGCTCTATACTCTCAGAAACTACCTTACATGAAAAACAGGGTGAGGCTTTAAGCTGCCTGCTTAAAAAAATGGGTTCATTAGGTTCAGCATGACCTCTTACATTGATCTGCTTTCTGAATGTCAGTGCCTTTGGAGACAAAAGGGGACTGTTCAGGTCCCTGAAACCTCAGTGTAAGCCACTGACAGGTTAGGAATGAAGCACAAATGTTCTGGGGTTAAGAGAGCACACAAAAGTGAAGCAGTCGTGACAAAGACTAACTACTGGTTCTTAGTGTTTTGAAAAAGGATTTTAAAGACCATTTGATCTAGAACTTTCATTCCTCCACTTCTCAATCACCAACATCACTACCTAATGTTTACATAGTCCCTGTGGCATTTCCATAAAGTAATGGCCTCATTGGCTTACATCCCTCTATTGAAGGATAGTTCATTATCCTATGGAACCTCATTTTATTATTAGAAAAATTTTTTTTGTAATTTTATGGAATTTAAACCTGCCATCATGTAGCTTCACATACATTATAAAGTATTCAATCAATATTAAATTATGCCCAATTTCCATTGTACATATGCCAATTTCCATTGTACATGTGAGTGAGTCGCATCTACCCTGTCTGCTCCTTCTTTTCCCATCAGCTTTCCCAAAGTCAAAGACCATATCCTTCTGAGGTTTCTTTTTAGAATCTATACTTTTCCAGATCCTTCAAGCCCTCTCCAACCTGCTCAACAGCCTACACTCTTGGTTTGTTAAGACTTATTTCATATACGCAGCCCAAATATGTTTCTTAGCTTTCATACCCCCACCTTCTCCATTAGAGGACACTCAGTAATTTGCACATACATATCTACATGCTCAAGAAATTGGAAGACAGAGAAACATCTGGTGTGAGCAACCCAAAATGTTAAGTACTGATAGGAACACTAAGGCCCAGAGAAAAGAAAAAGCATTACTCATTTTTTTTCATTTGATCAGTATCTTTCTTCAAAGAAAATGTCTCTCAAAGTGTGATTTGGAATTCCTGAGTCAGAACCACCAGAAGCAGAGTTTCTGTGAGTTAGAACCAAGACATCAACCTGGTTAACTAGCACACTCTGAAGGGTTATGGAAAATCATATTCCTGCAATATAACCCCTGAAGAAAAACGGAGAGAGATGTGGGTCAGGAGGAGGAAGGGGAAACAAGTCAAAACAATGGGCCCTGGGGTAAACGGACAGATACTGGGATTCTGAATGTTGGGCCCTAAAACTTGACCTTCCCCCATGGCTAATTAGTCCTAAATGGAAGCACAGAAAATACAACTGTGCAAGATTTGAGCACTCATCCCTCGGAATCTGCACTCTTATCTCCCAGGCAATAATGAGTTTCAACCTTTTTACAACTACCCTCCTAAATTAAAGTTTTAACCTGTTCAACTAGCCCCTGTTGGTCAAAACTGCATGTACACAGCTTCCAATGATTATATCATTGTACCCTATAAAACCAAAATCCCCTCTGTAACTGATGGCCATTTTCCCATCTGGAAAAGGGGTCCCCAAGGCATCTGAGTCCATGAAGGAATAAAGGCTTCTCTGAATCTGTTGAGGTCTGATTCCCATCCATTTGTACTTATACCCTGAGTGGTTACGAGGCACAATGGAGTTTGAGAACCACAGCCTAAGAATGAGCTAACATTTCACCAATGTTGTCTTGCATTCTGTGAACATATTTTGCTAATTAGGAGCTGAGGCTCCCTCTTCAAGCCTCATTAATCAAGACCTTGGGCAGCCTGATGCACCTCCCTGGCCTGAGCCCAGACAACTTTGATGCATCAGATGATTTCAAAGGAGTTCCAGATTCTTTACTTAAAAAGAAAAAAATCTAGGGGACATTATCTAAATATCCAGATCTATTTTGAGAAGCCATTTAGTCATTCTTTCAAACATACCCAGATCTGAGAGCTACTATTATTTCTCTGCACTATCAGTCAGAACACAACTACTTCAATCAGAAATCTTCCTTTCTTGAAATCAAATTCAAAATTTCATCACAAAAACTTAAGTGTCAACGTAAATGTTCCTGCCTTGCCTCTTCACAGCTTCTCAGGCCCTGTTTTTCTGTCCACTTCTCCATTTTCTTCCTTCCCTTAATAGACTTAATTCCATACTTCAACCCCTCTTACAGTCTTTTCTTCTGTCACTCTCCTGACTATAGATTTCAGCCCTTTAGCTGTCTCACAACATTTTGATGCACAAAGCATAGCCTTGGTGTTGGAGCAGCTTCCATTTAGCACATGAGTGTACCTATCATCATGTTAGGTTATATGCATTTTATGCTTGTTATCTTGTCCATTTTTAAAGCTAAAACCATCAGATCACATCACCATAGGGGGACTGGGAAGAAAATAAAAGTGGGAGGGTGAACTCTCCCCTCTATGAATCATCCCAGAAAGTTCCAAAGGTTGGGGAATCCTATGAATTTGAGCATGTCACAGGGAGAGAAACAAAAGTGAGCAGGTCCTGTTGCAGGCAATAGCCAAAGTTGTTGCTTAAATCTCCCAACTATCTGGTCTTTTAGAAATTCAATGTGTCCATCTCTTCATCTTTAAATCTATTCTGAACCAGAACTAGGGAACAAGGACCTTAAGTCATTTGGAAAATATGCAAAGAAAAGTAGAGGTCCTTGGTGTCTTTTCTTGCTCGTGGTGAGCCATCACTATGTAGCAAGAGATACAATGATGCTGACCCCATGTTGTTCAGAAGGATCCAGGAGGGAGAAAACACAAACAAATTGACTAAAGAGCAATGACCGTCCATCTGGAGCAAGTAGGGGGTTAGTTAGTTTGTTAGAAGGTAACTGAGGCTTAGGGAAACCTTTTTTTAGCTGTATTTAATTACAATCGTAGATCAGAGACCTGTACTTTATTTTCTCCCTAGAGGATATTATGCCAATAATTCCTCAAGAGGAAAAAATTTATCAATACTATAAAAACGGTGCACTTTTGAAAGTCTGATTGTGTTGTGCATGTTCTGTAATTGCTTTGGTAAACCTTATTTACCTTTACATAATCTTAACAACAACTTCAACTGAAAACCCCAGGATCTGTCTATGGTCATGTTTGGAATATGTTCAAGGGGAAGTAGTAGGAATGACACCGGGGCACAGTCAGAGCATTCCAAGAATGCAGTAAGGCTGGGAGGAAGCAAAGTGGCATCAACACATATTACCTGCCCAATGGCATATGGATTTCTCTAGAAGTTTCTAGCATACATAAAAACTTGTGTGTGTATGTTGTGATATATTCAGATAATGGAACACTATATAACAATGAAAATGAAAGAAGTACAAAGAACAACTGTGATTCTCACACTTGAATGTGTACATAAATAATGGGAGGACCTTTCTAAAATGTAGAATTCTGATTTAGTAGGTCTGGAGTGGAGCCTGAGATTCTACATTTCTAACAAGTTATGAAATGATGCTGATGCAGTTGATCTGGTGACTAAATTTTGGGTACTAAGGAATTAGAGCATTTCTCAACAAAAGGGAAAAATTCTCATCTATTTATTCCATCAATGTGCTCTGTATCCCTCTCAAGTCCCACTGGTCTCAGATGCTCTTCCCAAGATGTTTCTCAGATCCCCACAATGAGTTGCCTCAAGAGTCAGAAAACTTTCTTTCAGACCAATCTTCTATTGCAAAATCCATCTGTAACTCCCTAGAAAGAAATGACTCACTGAGAGTAGAACTTCAGACATTTAGGAAAGAAATTGGAGAGCTAGGAACCTTTCTAACACCTATGATTCCAAACCAAAGAGACAGCTTCTGACTCCCCCACCACTACTACAATGCCTGCTTCTTCCACATCTTCTGCCCATGGCTTCCTCTTCTCACTTAGAAGAAGAATACTTCTTTCTCTGCTATACAGGTTGCCCAAGGTAACACTTTCCCTCTTCTCTGCTGGACCCTGTTTCCTGTTCTCCTCAGACAGGGACACACATCTTCTAAGTCAAATCTGAACACACCCATTAATGACTGAAGAAAGAAGCAGGGCTGCTTGGAGTAGAATAATGAGGACCTGATTTGAGTTCCACAGAATAGGTTTAAAATGGTAATTTCACCAGTCATAAGCTAGGTGATCGTGGCAAGTGATTTTGACTTTTTCGTTCAACATATCTTTAGTGAGTACCCACTTGGTACCAAGCATGTTCAGGGACTAAATATAGGGCCAATAAGTAAGGCAAGAACCTCTCCTCATTTTTCCCTCACAGAGCTCACATTCTAGAGGGACAAAAAGACAACAAATATGCAACATATTGGGTGAGTGCAAGTGCTCAGGAAATGATGTGGAATAAGAGGACAAATGATAGGGGTTGTTATTTGAGATATTAAGGGAAAGTACACCTGGCATGTGACATTGGAGCATTTCATAAAGGAGAAAAATTAAAGGGTCATTAACATATGAAAAATATGCTTAGTCTAATTACTAATCAAGGAAATGCTAATCAAAGCAAAAAGGAGACACTATTTTACATCTATAAGATTGACAAAATTAAAAAGACTGACAATACCAAGTCAGTCAATACTGAGTATAAATGAAGATACACAGAAAATTAATTTTCATACGCTATTTGTGGGAATGAAAATTGGCACAGTCACACCAGAAAACCATTTGGTCTTGTCTAATACATTGAAATGTGTGCTTATCTATAAATCCCCAATATTGTGAATATTTACTGAAGATGTTCCTGCACAAGTACCCCAGGAGGCAGTCACAGGATTATTCAGAACAACGTTGTCATCACTTCAAACTGGAAACAACACAGTTATTTCTTGACAGTATAATGGGTGTTTGTATCTACATACTGGATAACTACTTAGCACTGGAAAAGACCAAACCTTTGCAACACACATTCAAGTGACTCTCAGGAACATAAAATCTGAATGTACAAAATTCAACCATACACTCTTTAAGAATACATGCCTACATGATAAGATCTGAAAAGTAATGTAATGATTAACACAAAATTCAAAGTAATAGTAACCTCTGGGGAAAAGACAAAATGATGTGATCAGGGAGGGGCACATAAGGGAACTCTGTGGTTCTCCATAGTAATGTTCTATTTCTTAATCAGGATGGTGGGCACATGAATGTTAATTTAATTATTCTTTAAGTTGCACACAAGTGGGTTTTGAAAATCATTTTTGCATGCATAAGATTTTGCAATATTTTAAGAGTATGTGCTCAAGTGGTAATCTGTGCTTCAAGACAACTGTTCTTGCATTTTGGAAACAGAAGAAATCAAAGAAGACCTTTTCTCTTTAGAAAAGGCTTGGATCACAATCACAAGATGTCAACATTGAAAAATAACTAAAATCATCTAATCCAAATCTCCACATTATAGTTGAAACCAACCCAAAATTTATTAGGTTGTATATATGAGTATCCCAATAAAACCTCTCTACAATCTTGTAAGAAAGATGTTATTACCATTGTTTCTCTTATGACAAAACTAAGATGCAGAGAGGGTAATTAATTTTTCCAAAGATTGCACAGCTAGCAAAAGATAGAACCAGGATCTGAACCCATTGAGGTTCCAAATCTATCTAGTCATGAAGTAGACTTTCTGTCACTATGAGAAAAGTTGAAGTGAGAGGAAATGGAGATGGGTGAGGAGGGAGATTAGCAGAGTCTCTGTAGGAACACTGAACTTACATCTCTGAGGAAATGAGGCAGAGAAGGTGTAGGTAGGACTAGGGACAGAAAATCTGCATCCAAATCCTACTTCCTGGCTGTGTGACCAGGAGCAAATCATGTCACATCTCAGAGCCTCAGTTTTCCACTCTTATAATAGTACTGACTTCCAGTTTCTAGTCTTACATATAAAGAACTGTGAAGTCATCACTCTTTTCCACATAACAAGAAAAAAAAGCTTAAAAAAACTGAAATTCAACAATTTGTTTTCAGATCTTTCAGAACTGAGGTCACAAAGCAAAACACTTCCTCCCAAACTGAAGAGATAATCAGGTGGATAGAGAGAATCACAACTTAAACATGAGCAGAAAGCTGAGAAAAAGAACTCCATGGGAACCAGTGCTAGGGTAAGAAAATCTAGACTGTAATTGACAAAATTGCTGGAGGTTCACAGTTTTGTGAGTTTTACCATTAGGAACCCTACCAGGTTCACACATTGATGATGGGAGAAAAATCTTCACATGCCTGGAAGGGAGGAGGGGAAGAGGAGCCATTTTGAAATGCATCCAGAACACTCTGTTCTTAGCAAGGCCTTCCCTTAAAAGAAACTATTTTGCCAAAGCTGAGCCAACTGGAGTTTGCTTGACCAGAGATAGACCTGGGGGAAATGTGCTACTCAATGTTAGCCTGGAAAAGGAAAATACCCAGCCCCTGCTAGCCTTCCTGTTTCACCCAAGGGGAGGAAAAAAGAAAACCAAACTGAGAAACAACTTTGAAATCCATATCCCAGAGGAACCTGTCATAAATAGAATTTGAAGTTGCTATATTAATTTCAGACAAAGAAGAATATAGAGCAAGGAAAATTAACAAGGGTAAAGAGAGGATACTATGTAATCGTAAAGAAGTCTATATTCCAAGAAGTTATAGCAATCCTTAATGTGTATATGCCTAACACCAGAACAGCAAAACATATGAGGCAAAAATGGATAGAATAAGAAATAGATGAATCCACTATTATAACTGCAGATTTTAATAGTTCTCTATCAGTAATAGATATATCCAATACAAAGAAAAACTATAAGGAACCCAATGAGCTAAAGAGCACCACCAATCAACCAGGTCTAATTGACATTTATAGAGTATTCATCCAAAAGTAGCAACATACATATTCTTCTCAAGCTCACAGGGAACATTCACCAAGGCAGACCATATTCTGAGCCATAAAACACACATTTAAAAATTTTAAAGAATATAAATAATACAAACTATTCTCTCATATCACAACTGAATTAAACTAGAAATGAATAAAAAATGATGGCTTGAAAATTAACAAATACATTGATATTAAACAATAAACTTCCAAACACCACACAGGCCAAATAATAATTATCAATACAAAGTTTTAAAATTTTCAAATTAAGTGAAAATGGAAATAGAACTAATCGAATTCTGTGGAATGAAGCTAAAGCCATGCTCATAAGGAAATGTATGGCATTGAATGAATGAATAAAATAGAAAAAAATGCAAAGTCAATTACCTAATTTTCTACTTTACCAAATTAGAAGATGAAGAGCTAATTATGCATAAAGTAAGTGGAAAAAAGTAAAAATTAGAACGTAAATCAATAAAATTGAAATAGAAAATCAAGAGAAAAAAATTCAAAAAAACCAAAGCTTTGAAAAGATTAATAAGATTAATAAGCCTCTAGCCAGGCTAACTAAAAAGAGGGACAACACATAAATACTAATATTGGAAATGGTAAAGGGAATATAACTACAACTCTCATAGATATTAAAAAGATAATAAAGTAATATGAACAACTCTATTCCCACAAGTTTTAGTTTTAAATAAGATGAAATATTTTCTTAAAATATACAAACTACCCAAACTCACACAGGAGAAATAGATAATCTCAGGAGGACTACATCTACTAAAGAAGTTGAATCACCAATTAATAATCCTCGCAAACAAACACCAGGTCTAGATGGATTGACTTGTGAATTTTATAAAATATGTAATGTGGAAATTAAGGCAATTTTGTATAATTTATTCCAAAATATTGAAGCAAAGGGAACACTTCGTAACTCACTCTATACAGCGAGTGCTACCCTAATGCCAATATTAAAGAGAGAGGAGAGAGAGAGATATACTACAAGACAGGAAAAACAACAGACCAATATCTCTCATGAAGATAGATGAAAAATCAGAGAATTTGCACATGCTTATTATACCAACTACTTGGGTGGCGGAGGCAGGAGGACCACAAGTTTGTGGTCAGACCAGGCAAAATAAAATAAAACGGGGGCTGGTGATGTAGCTCAGTGGTACAGTGTTTAACTAACATGGATAAGGTTCATGCTTCAACCCCCAGAAGAAAGAAAAAGAAAGAAGAAAGAAAGAAAGAAAGAAAGAAAGAAAGAAAGAAAGAAAGAAAGAAAGAAAGAAAGGAGGGAGGGAGGGAAGGAGGGAAGGAAGGAAGGATGAAAGGAAGGAATAGAGAGAAGGAAGGAAGGAAGGAAGGAAGGAAGGAAGGAAGGAAGGAAGGAAAAACAGAAAGAGAATGAGAGAAAGAAAGAGAAAGACAAAGAAAGAAGACAAATCATGAGCAAAACATCAATATATTGAATCCAACTTATAAAAAGAATTGTTCATCAGATGAAGTGGAAGTTATTCCAAGTATGTAAGCTGGTTCAGTATTTGAAAATTTAATAATGTAGTTCATCATCTCAATAGGATAAAGAAAAATCACATTATATCAGTAGATGTAGAATAAGCATTTGACAAATCCAACACTCACTCATGATAAAAACTATCAGCAAATTAAGAATAGTGGGAACTTCCTCAATTTGACAAAAATTCTACAAAAATGCTTATAGAAAATTTCATACTTAATGATAAGAATATAGACATTTTATCAGTAATATCAGGGATAAGGCAAGATGTTCACTCTGACCATCCCTATCTGAAATCATAATATAAGTCCTTACTAATGCAATAATACCATAAAGTGGAAAAGGTAAATGGATTAGGAAGAAATAAGCAAACTTGACTTTTTCCCAGACAACATGTTTGTCCATGTAGAAAAACAATTAATCAATCTTCTGGAACTAATAATCGATTATAGCAGTCACAGGATAAAAGGGTAATATATAAATATCAGTTGTCAGTTGCTTCTTTTTTTCTTTTTTTCTGGTACTGGAGATTGATCCAGAGGCACTTAAATCACTGAGCCACATTCCAAGCTGTTTTCTGTATTTATTTTGAGGCAGGGTCTCACTAAGTTTTTAGGGCCTCATTAAATTGCTGAGGCTGGCTTTGAAATTGGGATTCTTCTGCTTCAGCCCCCAGAGATGCTGAGATTACAGGCATGCACCAACAGGCCCAGCCCCCTCAGTTGCTTTCTTATATACCATAAATAAACAAATGAAATTTAAAATTTAAAGCAATACTATTTACATTAACAAGAAAATGAAATATTTACAAATAAATCTAAAAAATATGTATAAGATATATATGAAGAAAACTATAAAAATGATGAAATAAATCAAAAGAGATCTAAACAAACAAAAAGGCATTCCATAGCCATGATAGGGAGACTCAATTTTTGTGAAGATGATATTTCTCCCCACCTTGATCTATAAGCTCAATACAACCACATTTAACATACCAGTGAACTCTTTTGTGGACACTAACACTTTTATTCTAAAATTTATATGGGAAAGCAAAAGACTTTATATAGCCAAACATATTGAAAAGAGAGGAGGGTTGGAGAACTGACACTGTCCAAATTCTAGAACTACCATGAAGCTAGGTAATCCAAGACAGTATAGGATAATAGGTATAAGAGTGTGGTATAATCCAAGCTAGTGTGGTGAAATAGTAGTATAGATTAATGTAACCCACTAGAAAACCCAGAAAGAGACCCACAAAAATAAAGTCATTTGATCTTTAACTAAATAACAATGGTAAAACAATGGAGACAGGATACATGTTTTTCAAAGATGACTCTAAGTCAGCTGGATTTCAATAAGCATAAAAAATGAATCTAGCCAGGTATGGTGGTGCACGCCTACAATCCCAGTGGCTCAGGAGGCTGAGACAGGAGGATCGTGAGTTCAAAGCCAGCTTCAGCAAAAGCGAGGTGCTAAGCAACTCAGTGAGATCCTGTGTCTACATAAAATACAAAATAGGGCTGGAGATGTGGGTCAGTGGTCAAGCACAGCTGAGTTCAATCCCTGTTACTCCCCCCCAAAAAAGAACCTGGATAGAGACCTTACAAATTTCACAAAAATAAACTAAAAATGGATCAGAATCCTAAATGTAAAATTCAAAACTATACATTTTCTAGAAGATGACATCACAAACATTTAGTTGATCTTGGACTTGACAGTGACTTTTAGATACAGTACCAAAAGCAAGAAACATGAAAGAAAAAACTGCTTAATTTGCAATTAATTAACATTACAAACTTCCATTTTACAATGACACCATTTAAATGCAAAAAAAAAGACAAAACACAGACTGGGAGGAAAATTTTGCAAAAGTGTATATTATAAAGTACTGGTATCCAAAATTTATAAATAACTCTTAAACCTCAACAGTAAGAAAAGAACCCAATTTTTTGAAATGGATAAAATATCTGAACAGATATCTTACTTAATAAGATATGCAGAGGTCAAATGTGTGTATAAAATGATTTACACATTCCACGTTTCATATGTCATGATATATCATGAGAGAATTGCAAATAGTAACAGAAATTAGATGCCACTACACATTTATTAGAATAGCTAAAATCCCAAACACTGAAAATACCAAATACTAGAGAGGTTGTGGAGCAACAAGAAATCGTATTTATTGTTGATGAGAATGCAAAACAATACAACCACTTTGGGAGATAAACATCTTGGCAGATTCTTACAAAACTACCTATACTCATAACAGATGATTCAGCAATTGTGCTTATTTATACAAATCAGTGTTAAAGTTACTCCCCCCCCAAAAAAACCTACACACATATGTATATCACAGCTTTATTCTTAACTGTCAAAACTTAAAGGCAGCCATGGGGAATGCATAAATATCTTGTGGTTCAATCATACAATGGAATCTTATGAAATGAGCTATGACGTCACAAAAACAAATGGATAAACTTTAATTGCGTATTACTAAGTAAAAGAAGCCAATCTGAAAGGCTACACACTGTGCTAATCCAACTACATGTTATTGGGAAAAGGAAAATCTATGAAAACAGTAAAAAGATCAGTGATTTCCAGTGCTTTGAGAAGAAAAAAGAAGGGTCAGAGTAGCTCTAATGGTTGAGCACTTGCCTAGCATGCAAGCCCTGGGTCAAATCTCCAGGACTGCAAAAGCAAGACAAAAACAAGCAAATACAACCCCTCAGACCAGTTTTAGCTGAGCTTTGTGGCACATGCCTTGTAATCCCAGCAAATTGGGGGGCTGAGTCAGGAGGATCACAAGTTCCAGGCCAGCCTCAGCAACAGAGAGACACTGTCTCAAAATACATAAAATAAAATGAAATAAAATAAAATAAAATAAAATAAAATAAAATAAAATAAAAAGGGCTGGTGGTGATATAGCTCAGTGGTAGACTGACCCTGGATTCCATACCTAAATACTGGAAGAAAGGGAAAGATGAATAGATGATACAATGGTGGTATTTAGGTCAGTGAAACTATCCTGTGTATATCATCATTATTGTTATATACATGTCTGTACATACTTGTCAATACCCATAGAATACATAAGACAAAAGTGAACTCTAATGTAAATTATAAACCTTAGTGAATATTTATCAGTAATGAGTAACAGAAAAACAGAAAATTACATTACAATATTATTTTTAATCTTAGAATATGTAAAGACTGGTGCTACTTTTCAGTTAATGAGATTGCAGAGGGTGTGGTAGACTTGAGTTTGAACTCTGCTTTGGCTTTTTATTAGCTTTGTGATATTGAGCATGTTATTTATCTTTTCTGAACTCTTATTTCTTTCTTAGAAAAAAATTAATGTGGCTATTGTAATATTATTAGACAGACTATGAACAAAAATGAATAAAATGTGCCTTAGCATGAGGCCTAGAACCAGAGTATGTGCTCAATATCCACGGCCTTTGAAACAAATATTTGTAACAAAATGCTTAGTAGTAGATCAGCTAAATAAATTCTATTGTATAACCTATCCATACTTTTCAACTATTAAAATAAAGATGAAACTTTTATAAAAGATAAAACTACAGAGACCAAAAAGAGATCAATTATTTTAGGGGAATTAGGGGAGGGCTGCCCTCAATAAAACAGGTAAGGAAATTTGTAGTATGATAGAACTTTATGTATCATGATTGTGGTAGTAGTTATACCACTGTGTGTATTTGTTAAAATTTTTGAAAATGCATAAGAAAAAGTGATTTTTACTTTCTATAAATTTTAAAAGTTAATAAAAAAGGATGAGGAATCTTTAAAACTCACTTTATATTTTGGTAACTGATAAGCTCCATGATGTAGTACTAAGAAAAATAGAAAATAAAGTGAAATCCATGTATAATATGCAAACTTTGTGGAAGGGAGAATGTATCTTTGTGTGTATGTGCATATGTTTGCTTACATATACACAAAATCTTTCTAGTAGAAATAAACAAAAATTAAAATTAATTGTCGCCTATAAAGGATACTGGAGGGTTGGAGAAAAGGGAGACTTTTTAGTCATATGCTTTTGCTGAAATTTAAACCTGGTAAATGTTTAAATGTACCTATTTAAAGGACATAATTTACACTGAAAATATAATTATTATTGAGAATTAGCTCAAGATGGGAGGCTAAATACATACTCCAGCTTGCTCCCCATCATCCCAAATCCCCAAATATTTAAAAATCTTACACAAGCAGTTGAAAATAAGTAAACCCTCAGTGAACCAGAAATTCTCAGAAGATCCCTAAGAAACAAACAACATACATGATCATCTTGAAGGTAGAATTCACACATCCAAAATTAAGTTTAAGGGTCTTTAGAAAAAAGTTGAAGCAATTCTTAGGGAGCAACCTAATGAACAGACCCAAGCAAGAGGCAGAAGCTCAAGATGTTTCTTGACTTTAGGGAATGGACTAGCTCAAGGAAAGGTGCTCTATCATTTCTGGCATTAAGTCTGAATCTGGTGTGCTTCATTGGAATGAAAGTCAGGAGGCTGAGCATGGCTGGGGAAAAGAATTAGACTTGCCTACAGGAGGAGTACAAGCAGAGGGGGGGATAGCCCATTGAGGTATTGCAAAGGAAGTCAGTTAGGCAAGCAAAAGTCAACATCTGAAGTGAAACAATGTGTTAAGAAAGGGTCAATAAGGAGTAGATAGCAGGAGATGAAGGCACACTGGGTGCTGGGGAATAGGTTTAAATAATATCTAACAGAGTAAGTAATGTGGCAACACAGAAATGGGAAATTCAGAGAGGCATTAGTTTTAAGGAATTTAAGCGGAATGAATCAGATCCCAAACTTGAGTGGATGTCTGAGCCTGGACTGGAGTCTGTGAAGATGGGCAGTGAAGGGGCTTCAGAAATGGGTATGGGGTAGAGGGAGGAGTGGACAAGAAGGAAGGAAGACAGATTTTAAAGAAGTCCTTGGGTTCTGGAGTCCAACATCAACGTAAAATAGAAGAGATGCTTGGCAATGGTTGAGATTCAGGTAATGGGCTGAAACTATTTAACTTCTGCTTCCATGCATCGGCATCAGCATTGGGCCTAGATCTTGACCCAGAGTGGAATTAACATCTGGGGATTGAGTGCTTCATGGAAGGAAGGCCTGGAAGTTCTAGTTTCTACTCAATTTATAATCTGGCCTCTCTCAATGCCTTCAAAAAGCCTATTTATCCAACAGAATCAGCAGTTCTTGTGTCCATGGTTCATGATTATGTCCATAAAGCCTATATATTCTCTCAGTGAACAGGACTTACTTTTCCCCTCCATCCTTATACTTCCTAAGGTGGTAGTAGGGGGAAAGTTACAATGGCTAGGGATGAAGCCCTGTTCAACATTTCCATTTCTTGTAGGGCATGACCCATAACTTCTGCTTGGTCATGGACCCATAACTCAAAGCAACAACTTTCAATTATATTTTATTACAAACATATAGTAAGAACCAAGTATACAACACATACACAGAATACCACAAACATATAAAGAACACTGACAACTCAAAAATAAAAAGAAAATAACTCAATTAGAAAACAGGCAAAGGAATAGACATTTTTCCTCAAAAAAAGATATACAAATAGTTGATGAATGCACAAAACAATGCTGAACACCTTTAGTAATCAGGAGAATGAAAATGAGAACCATGAGATATTACTTCATACCCTTGAGGATGTCTACAAATCAAAATGGCAGAAAATAGCAAGTAAATCAACAAGAGGATCTGCAGAAATTTTAACCCTGAGATGTTGCTGGTGAAATACAAAACAGTGCAGTCACTGTGGAAAACAGGTTGACAATACCTCAAGAAGTTAAACAAGAGTTACCTTTGTAATCCAGGAATTCACTCCTATGTATATAGCCAAGACAAATGAAAATGTATACTCACTCAAAATCTTACACAAATGTTCATAGTAGCCTTATTCATAATAGTCAAAAAGTGGAGATAAAACAAATATCCATCAACTGATAAATGGATAAATAAAATCGGTATATCCATTTCATAAAAATGTTTGGTCATAAAAGGAATGGAGTGCAGATATATGCTATAAGATGATGAACTTTGGAAATCCAGGAGGCGGACAAGAGGGAGGCTGTGTTCCTTGTTGCTCCGTAACTTGGGATTCAAACAGAGGAAAATCTGTTTCACCATGAGGCAGTCTTTGCTCCTCATCCATCCCCTGCTCTTTACTCCCTTTGTCTACCTCAATTACTGATAGTCTGCCAGCATATCAACTACATTTTGAGTGCCGATTGCTCACTGACTGCCTCCTGCCATTTGCCTGTTTGCCTGCCTCTGGCCTACCTATCACCGACCGAGGTTCAACTGCCACTCATCCACCAGTAGCTTGCAGAGTCCACAGACCATCAGTGGAACACCGGCTGCTTGCTGTTGCCTGGAATTTCACCATCAAAGTACCCACAGGTTTGGTCACATGTGGCTGCCGCCATTTTGGGAAAACAGCCAGGAACTGGAGGGCCCCCCACACGACTGACCAGACATAACCTCCAGGGGCCCTAGCCCCACTGCCCAACCCCACACAGACTCAGTGCCCACACCCTGTGCTGCATCTACCCATTTGCCAACAGGTTTGGAAGCCAGAACAGCCATCTTGGATTATCCTGGAAGTGGAAACTATCATTAGGTAGGGCAAATCTAATCCTGAGATGCCTGCTGGAGACTGGAAGCTCATTCTCAGGTACCTCTCATGCATCAGGCTACTGAAGACTGGGAGGTTTGAAGAGTATATGACTGTTATAGTGTAAATTTTTTTCACCTTTGTGAAAATTTTTAAACTTTTATTTCTTTATTTTTCTTGCTATTTTCCTTTCGTTTACCTGTTTCCTCAAAGTCTCTTTCTCCCTTTCCTCATGCTAACAACCAACTCCTTTTGACTACATTTTCACTTTTCATATAATCTAGAACTTCTTCATAATTTTTCTTATACCATTAACAGTTACATCCTACACCCCTCCCCATCCTCTTTGTCCTCCATTAGAAATTGAAGTCCTCATTGCAAATCTGTTTGTTATACTGTAGATAATAATTGAACTCATCTTCTCTGTTTATTATGACAATATTGTTAACGTCTTCATAGAGTCTATTTGGTTTACAGCTGCATATTGTCTGTACTGGGTACTGCTAATATTGATCTCCCACCTCGAAGAAGAGGTTTTGGAAAACTACAGAGTCACTGTAAGCCTACAGGGCAGAAACTGCAATACCCCAGATATGCATTACTAGATGGGTAGATTCATAAACAACATAAAAAAACAAGGAAAGAAAGTGTTCCAAACAAACCAAGATTCTATACTAATAGAATCCAATGACAGCATGGTAGAAGAAATGTCAGAAACGGAGTTCAGAATATATGTGATTAAAATGATTCGTGAAGCATAGGATGAGATAGGAACTGCAGGCAATGATTGACCATTCCAATAAGCAGCTGAAAGAGCAACTACAAGAAGCAAAAGATCACCTCAACAAAGAGATAGAGATTCTGAAAAAGAACCAAACGGAAATCCTTGAAATGAAGGAAACAATAAACCAAATTAAAAACTCAATGGAAAGCATCACCAACAGGCTAGATCACTTGGAAGACAGAACCTCAGACAATGAAGACAAAATATTGAATCTTGAAAATAAAGTTGCCCAAACAGAAGATGGTAAGAAATCATGAACAGAAACTCCAAGAACTATGGGATACCATGAAAAGACCACATTTAAGAATTATCGGGATGAGGAAGGCACAGAGATACAAACAAAAGGAATGAACAACATATTAAATGAAATAATATCAGAAAATTTCCCAAACCTGAAGAATGAAATGGAAATTCAACTACAAGAAGCTTACAGAACACCAAATGCACAAAATTACAGCAGAACCACAACAAGACACATTATAATGAAAATGCCTAATATACAAAATAAAGATAGGATTTTAAATGCTGCAAGAGAAAAGCATCAGATCACATATAGGGGGAAACTAATATGGACATCAGCAGATGTCTCAGTCAAGACCCTAAAAGCTAGAAAGGCCTGGAAAAAATATATTTCAAGCTCTGAAAGAACATGGTTGCCAACCAAAAATCTTATATCCAGCAAAACTAACCTTCAGATTTGAAGACAAAATAAAATCCTTCATGTCAAACAAAAGTTAAAGGAATTAACACATAGAAAGCCTGCACTACACAACATTCTCAGCATGATATTCTGTGAGGAACAAACGAAAACCAACAATGTAAGTCAGCAAAGGGCAGATCTACCCTAAAGGAAAGCCAATCAAAGGAGAAACCAAGTCAAGTTAAAACCCAAAAATAAGCCACAATGACTGGGAATACAAATCATATCTCAATAATAACCCTGAACGTTAATGGCCTAAACTCATCAATCAAAAGTCATAGACTGGGGCTGGGGTTGTGGCTCAGTGGGAGAGCGTTTACCTAGCATGTGTGAGGCACTGACTTCAGTCCCCAGCACCACATAAAAAACTAAATAAACCAAATAATTGTATTGTGTTCATCTGCAACTAAAAATATTTTTTAAAAAAGACATATACTGGCAGATTGGATTAAAAAGATGGACCCAATGATAGACTGTCTTCAAGAGACTCATCTAATAGAATAGGACATCCACAGACTAAAGGTGAAAGGATGGTAAAAAACCTACAACACACACAGACTCAGTAAAACAGCAAGGGTTTCCATCCTTATATCATATAAAATGGACTTCAAGCCAAAGTTAGTCAGAAGGGATGAAAAACGTCACTTCATACTGCTTAAGGGAAACATAAATCAGGAAGACATAACAATCATAAATGTCTATGCACCAAACAATGGCACATCCATGTACATCAAACAAATTCTTCTCAATTACAGGAATAAAATAGACCACAATACAATAATTCTAGGTGACATTAACACACCACTGTCACCACTGGACAGATCTTCTAAACAAAGAAACCACAGAACTCAATAACAAAATCAATCATTTAGACATAACAGGCATATATAGAATATTCCATCCATCAATGAGTGAATACACTTTCTTCTCAGCAGCACCTGAATCCTTCTCTAAAATAGACCAAATGTTATGCCACAAAGAAGCCCTTAGTAAATGCAAAAAAAAAGTAGAGATACTACCTTGTATTCTATCAGATCATAATGGAATGAAATTATAAATCAATGACAAAATAAAAAGCAGAAACTACTCCAACACCTGGATACTAAATAATATGCTATTGAATGAAGCATGGATAACAGAAAACATCAGGAAGGAGATAAAAAAATTCTTAGAGGTAAAGGAGAATGATGATACAATATACCAAAATCTCTGGGACACTATGAAAGCAGTACTAAGAGGAAAATTCATTGCATTGAGCTCATGCAAGAGAAGAATAAAAAGTCAACAACTAAATAACCTCACATTACATCTCAAAACCCGAGAAAAAGAAGAACAGAACAACACCAAAAGTAGTAGAAGACAGGAAATAATTAAAATCAGACCTGAAATCAATGAAATTGAAACAAAAGAAACAATTCAAAAAATTGACAAAACAAAAAGTTGGTTCTTTGAAAAAGTAAACAAAATACAGAAACTCTTAGCCATACTAACAAAAATGAGAGAGAAAACTGAAATTACTAAAATTTGTGATGAAAAAGGAAATATCACAAGACACTGTTGAAATACAAAATATAATTAGAAGCTACTTTGAAGATCTATACTCCAATAAAATAGAAAATCCTGAAGACATCAACAAATTTCTAGGGACATACGATCCTCTCAAACTGAACCAGGAGGACATACACAATTTAAACAGATCAATGTCAAGTTATGAAATAGAAGAAGCCGTCAAAAGCCTACCAACCAAAAAAATCCTGGGACCAGATGGATTCTCAGCAGAGTTCTATAAGACCTTCAAAGAAGAACTTATACCAATACTCCTGAAAGTATGTTATGAAATACAAAAGGAGGGAACCCTTCCAAGTTCATTCTATGAAGCTAGTATCACTCTGATACCAAAACCAGACAAAGACACATTGAGGAAAGAAAACTTTAGACCAATATCTCTGATGAATATAGATGCAAAAATCCTTAACAAAATTCTGCCAAATCGTTTACAAAAACATATTAAGAAGATAGTGCACCACGATCAAGTGGGGTTTATCCCAGGGATGCAAGGTTGGTTCAACATCCAAAAATCAACAAATATAATTCATCACATCAACAGATTAAGGTTAAGAATCATATGATTATTTTGATAGATGCTGAGAAAGCATTTGACCAATAGACTTAAGGTTAAGAATCATATGATTATTTTGATAGATGATGAGAAAGCATTTGACCAAATACAACACCCCTTCATGCCCAAAACCCTAGAAAAAACAGGGAAGGTAAGAACATACCTCAACATTGTAAAGGCTATTTATGCTAAACCCATAGCCAACATCATTCTTTTTTTATTTAATTTTTTGATTCATTGAACACAAATGGAGTACAGCAATTGTTTTTCTGGTTGTACACAAAGTAGAGTCACCCCATCTGTGCATTCATACATGTACACAGGGCAATGATGTCTATCACACATACTGTTATTATTCTTACCCCCCAACCTCAACCCCACCCCTCCCTTCCCTCTACGCTCTCTATCCTTTCTCCATTCTTGCCATCATTCCACCCCACATTATGCATCATCATTCACTTATCAGAGATAATTCTTAATGGAGAAAAACTGTAAGCATTCCCTTTAAAATATGAAAGAAGACAGGGATGGCACACTCATACATTGTTGGTGGAGTTGCAAATTGTTGCAGCCACTCTGGAAAGTAGTATGGAGATTCCTCAAAGAACTTGGAATGCACCACCATTTGACCCAGCTATTCCACTCCTCAGTTTATACCCAAAGGACTTAAACTCAGCAAAGTACAGCAATGCAACCACATCGATGTCCACAAGCTGCTCAATTCACAATAGCTAGATTATGTAACCAACCTAGATACCCTTCAACTGATGAATGGATAAAGAAACTGTGGTACATATACATAATGGAATATTACTCAGATAAAGAAGAATAAAATTATGGCATTTGCTAGTAAATGGGTGAAGTTGGGGAATATCATGTTAAGTGAAATAAGCCAAGCCCAAAAAACCAAAGGTCGAATGTTTTCTCTGATAAGTGGATGATGATACATAATGGGGGGTTGGGGGTGGTGGGGGGTGGGCAAGAGAAGAATGGAGGAAGTATGGATGGCGTAGAGGAAAATGGGACAGGGTGGTTGGAAGGGAAGTTAATAGTCTGAGACAGTATTACCCTATGTATATGTAGGATTATATGAATCATGTGAATCTACATTGTGAAAAAACAAGATATATTTGCTGCTGTATAATTAAATCCAAATGGGTTCTGCTGTCATGTATAATTAAAAAGAACCAAATAAAAATTTTTTTTAAAAGATGATGAACTTAAAAACATTCATGCTAAGTAAAAGTAGTCAGTCACATGGATCATATAGTGTATGATTCAACTTATATGAAATGTGCAAAATTGGAAAAGACATAGAGATAGAAAGTATACTAGATGTTAACAGGGACTATAGAGAGAGAGGAATGGGGAGTGACTTAGGAAATCGGTATAAAGGTTTTAGGGGGGCTATGAAAAAGTTTTGGAACCAATTGTGGCAATGATTGTATAACTTTGTGAAGACACTAAAACTAATTGAATTGTACAATTTACTAAGGTGAACTTTGTTATGTAAATTACATACAAATAAAAATTAAATAAGTGAAAGTGTTCATTTGCATAGATAAGAGAGTAATATTGTGGATATAGAGGAATTATTTAATTTTAGATGCATACTGAAGTATTTAGGAATAAATACCATAACATGTATGTGTAATTTACTTTAAATACGTCAGTAAAAATTTTTAGCCCCATAAGTAGGGCAAATATTATGTTAAATCCAGACGATTCCTAAGATTCCTCATACTATTCCCTCTACTGTCTAGTGTTCAGAAACTATTTGATGGATGAATGAATGAACTAAAGGAAAAACATGAATCATTCATAAGCTGCCAATTCCAAATTCATTTTTAATTATATTCCTTACTTTTATCTAGTTAATAATTTTCATGAAATTAATTTTATTAATATAACTCAATATTTTGAAATATTAAAAATAGTACCATTAAAATCCTGCCCATTCCCTCTCACAGGTAACCACTGTTAGCTTTTCAGGAGCTTTTCAGAGGGCTTTAAAAACATCAATAAATGTATTTTGTTCCCACTCTTTATACACATATATAAAATTATACATAATACTCTGCACTTGCTTTTTAAACTTAATATTTTCAAGTGCATCTTGGCAATCAGAATTTTCCCTCTCCTGTTAACCTGCTTAAAATCTTCTTGAGCTTAATTTTCCATTTTGGAAAGGTGTTATGAGCTTCTAGAAATTTATCAGTGACATCAGTGGACAATGTGGACCCAGGGGATCTCAAAAGATATTCAAATGAGTCCAATGTCTAAAAACACTGCCTATAGGAAGGGCTACTGGGTCACTGGGTAATTCATTGTGGCATTTTGTATCAATACAATTTTGAACCACATATATATTTCTATTTTTTAAAAAAACTAAATTAAGATCAGAAGATAGGATATTATATAGAACAGTTCACCTGGCCTCCTTAACAATAACAACAATGGTATGTGTGCATGAGGGGTGGGGCTGACTACACCAAAAGAGAATCAAGGGAGCTAACAAGTAAATTAATTGGGTGGGACTTGATTGAAACCTAGTTTAAATAAGCCAGCTATCAGTAACATTTTGTAAGATAAGTGAGCACATTTGAATATGGATTGTTTTTAAATCATAAGGAAGTATTGTTAATTTTTATAAATTTGTGATTAATGATACTAGGAGTACACAGGATAATATTTTTGTTAAGATATGCATTCTGTTAGAAGTAAGTTTCAGTGTTCTGCAGCAAAGAAGGGTCACTATAGCTGACAATAAACTATTATATATTTTATGAAGAACTGTCTCCATATGTAAAGAAATAATGAGACAGATATGCTGGTTATCCTGATTTGACCAGTATAAATTATATACATGTATTGAAACATCACACCATACCCCATAAATATGAATGATTACATGTTAATTGAAGAGAAAAATAAATTTAAGAGATTCACTTTACAGCAATAGATGTGGAATGTCATACTGTTTATATTATATAATACATAAAATATGTAAAAATAGATGAATTAAATATGAACAAGAGTTCATCACATTAAACTATAAAATTGTCACATGGACATTCAGAGCCCTATTCTCTTTAATTTTTGTAAGTTCATAAAAATATTTTTTTTGTACTAGAGATTAAACACAGGGGATACTTTACCACTGAGCTACATACATCCCAAGCCTTTTTTTTTATTATTTTTTAATTTTGAGACAGGGTTTTGCTAAGCTGCTGAGGACCTCAATGATGCTGAGACTCACCTGCAACTTGCAATCCTTCTGTCTCAGGCCCCTGAGTCACTGGGATTTTGGGCATGTGTCACCATGCCAAACAATATGTACAAAAATGTTTATAATAAAAATTTAAATGACTAAATTAAAAATAATATCAGTGTGACAAAAATCTGGCTGTGGATTTACTAAATGAATTCCTGGTGTCCTTTTTTACCCTTCTGGTCCTTTTAGTTTGATTTCGACAAGAATTCATACATGGGAAAGGATTATAAATCCACGTTTTTGATAGCTCCTTCCAACACTCATAGTGCCTCAGCCTGAGCCTAGCAGGAATCTAAACATGATTCTCCACCTACAACAATACCAACCAACAAGAAAACAAGGACCACCAGTCTCATTGTAAACCAAGGAATGAACTCTGTGAGGACAAAATTTTTGTCTGTTTTGTTTACTCCTATTGCCATTTCCTAGAACAGTGCTTTGTAGTATGCATTCGATCAGTATGTGGTGAATGAACAAAGGAAAGGAAAGAGGCCCACCTCCATTGTAATATACAGCCAGCACTTTAGGAAACATAGCATTTTAAGTCCATTTAATCAACAAAGAAGAGGTTCACACCAGGTGGACCAGACCCAGGGAAGTAACTTTCAATAAAGTACCCCTGAAATCCAACGCATTTAAAGGGCTGAAGTCAAAATAGGTTTCAACATATTGTTTCTCATCTTGAGGACTTGCAACACACCTGCCCATTTCTCCTCAGCCAAGGGCTGGCAACATCCACCCCTCAAACCTCCCTTTATGAATCTAGAGAGGCTTCTCTCTTAGTTTGTTGATTTCTTGAGTCCCCAGTCAGGGATGGAGGGTTGTGGCCTCTGGAGGCATTCATAACACTAGGAAGACCAGAAGTTGAGAGATTTGAATTCTAATCTCTACTTTGCCATCCGATCTTCTGTTGAACTTCCTAGCTGAACCCACAACCATTCTCGGTTTGTTTTCGTGGAAGCTGAAGTAGAAAATAATCAACATTTGGCCCTCCCTACCTCACAAGAGAGCCACAAAAAGAAAAGTCAATAAATATTTTTGGTGGGTACCCTAAAATTATTTTATTATCTTTATTGTAAAATGATTTGTTTACAGTCCCCGAGGGGAAGTTAAGAGATTCCCCTCTCTTCCTTGAAATCATCAAGATAACTTTTATAAATCAAAGACAGGAGCACATCACTACCTTCTTCAAATACCTTTAGTAACTGCACATGACCATTGCCTCTTGAATTCCCAATAACAGGGTGTTCTCAGCCTTCCATGAAATAAAATGCTATGTTTCATTTTCCCAGCTGTAGAATGTAGGGAGCAAATGAGACAAAATTCACCTTTTTTTTTTTAACTAGAGCATTTTAATTATACATAGTAGTTGGGTTCATTTTGACAAAATTATACATTCAAGGAATTTGATTCCAATCATCATCTCCCCTTTATCCTCCCTTCCTCCCTTTCCCAAGTCTTCCTCCTCTACTCAAGTGATCTTCCTCTCACTCCTTAATATATTTTTGATGGGTACTCTCTATATATACATAAACATGAAATTCCTTTTGGTACATTTATATATGTATATAACATGGCATTATTAAATTCATTTCATATTCCTTCCCCTTTCTTTTCCTTCCTCCCAAACTCATTGTTAGCAGTGCCATCAACACTGTCCCTCAATCTACAAACACCATTTTCTATTGCTCTTCTCACCTTCCACATCACAAAATCTCTTTCTATTTTACCCTACTGCTATTGCTCTGATCAAGGCATCCAGCATCTTTCATTTAAACTATTATTACAAAATCCTTCTAACTGTTCTCCCTGTCTCATGTCTGAGCCCCAACCCACACCTTATAAGCAACATGAACTCCACCATCAATATTACTTTTATAAAACTGTTCATTTCTAATGTCTACCAACTCTAGTTTTACAAGATAATACATGCATGTGCATAATAAATTTAATGAAATTACTTAAAAATATTAAATTTATAAAAAAGGAATCACATTATTTCCTATTTCAAAATCCTTCACTAATTCCCTAAATATGAAATCTAGATCCCATAAATTGACAATCAATACCTTGTATATTCTTATCCAAATTGTAATAACATGATTACCATAGTTTCACCTTTTACTATAAACCAAATGCTATTTCAAGTCCTTTTCAGATATTAACTCATTTAACCACTTTTAAAAACTATACATGGTATGTGATGTAGGCCCAAACTCCTTCAAGAAAATCCCAGAAATCAGACATATTTTATAATTCAAAATTTTCAGATTTTTAGAAGAAAATGTCAAATATTATGATATCCCCCCAGGATTAGACATAACCAGATATATTAATATTTTTGTTGCAATATGTATAAATATTCATATTAAATGAGATGCAGACTCTAAAATGTCTCATGTCAATTTGGATATCGACAAGAATTTAATTTGGGGTTTTCAAAGATTTTGGGATTTGTGGTACCGTGGATCATATATTCTGGAGTTTTCCCCATTTTATGAATGAAGAAACTGAAGCAAGGAAAAGCTCAGGAAATTGTTGGAATCTTCACAGCTAAAAAATGACAGGGCCAGGGTAAAAGTGAGTGCTGGATTCAACATTAGTATTATTACACATTTTGTGAGAGGATCTCCTCCCCATGACCTCTGTTGATCCCTACTCCCAAATAAAGAGTCCATGACCCATTCTCTTTGTTAATTTGTTTTTGTCCTCCTCCCTCATATTTGTTCAAATTATAATCTTCCTTAAAAGGTAAATTTCCACTGGGGGGGCAATCCATTTTAATTAACCTGTAGGCTCCTCACAATGCTTCACTACTACATTTCTCCTAGCTTTCCTTCAGCTAAAACTCCACCCTCTAATATATTTCAAGGTCCTTGTGAAGTCAGTAACCATTTTGTATTTAATTGGCTTGGCCCCCAGTAAGCACTCAAGAGTTGAGTCAGTGAAGGGGAACCCTTAGCCTGAGCTTTTCAAGAGAAGAAAGAAATATAGGGAAGGAAATAAGAGGTTATCAAGGGACAGAGACAGCATAAGTAGCATAAGAAAGGAGCAGGATTATGGATTCCTCAGAGACAAAATGGAAAGAGAAGAATTGGAGTGAGGGAATATATGGAACAAAAAATGAGGCAGATCAGAACAGGCTTGGGGAAAAAGGTAACTGAACAAGCCTGGAACTTCTTGGAGGAGAGAAAAATAGGATAACTACTGGGTAAACCAAGGTAGGGAAGAAGCTCTTTGAGACCAAAATGAATAATCCATTTAAAATCTGAAGCAGGGTTGAAGAGGCTTCTCATAGTCCCTTAACTGTCAGCATTTCAAAATAGCACAACAGTGCCATCAAATGGATATTTCTGGAACAGCAGATAGTTGGCTTGGCCACAGAACCACAAATTCCAACCAGACACTGAAAACTAGGATGTCGGGGTAAAGATTTTTGAGTACTTTGTAGATTCTGGAGATTAGTGCTTTATCTGAAGTGTGTGTGGCAAAGATTTTCTCCCACTCTGAAGGCTCTCTCTTCACATTGCTGATTGTTTCCTTTGCTGAGAAAAAGCTTTTTAGTTTGATTCTATCCCAATCATTGATTCCTGCTTTTATTTCTTGCACTTTGGGAATCATGTTAAGGAAATCTGGTCCTAGGCCAACATGATGAAGATTTGGAACTACTTTCTCTTCTATTAGGTGCAGGGTCTCTGGTCTAATTCCTAGGTCCTTGATCCATTTTGAGTTGAGTTTTGTACAGGGTGAGAGATAGGGGTTTACTTTCATATTGCTGCAAATGGATTTCCAGTTATCCCAGCACCATGTTGAAGAGGCTATCTTTTCTCCATTGTATGTTTATGGCTCCTTTGTCAAGTATGAGATACCTGTATTTATGTGGGTTTGTCTCTGTGTCTTCTATTCTGTACCATTGATCTACCTGTCCATTTTGGTGCCAATACCATGCTGTTTTTGTTACTATTGCTCTGTAATAAAGCTTCAGTGGCAGAGCTCAGGCTAACCCTTGGAAAAGTAACTTATCCTTATTTCCTAATGTATTATTTTTCAACTTTTGGCTTCAGCCAACCACTCTGATATACCTTCCTTGGTTTTCAGAACTTTCTGCTTGAGTTCGCATTATGCAGGCTACTTAGCCTAGCATGTTCTACTTTTCCAATCACTTCTATCCAAATTCTGCCTGTCCTTTTCTTGGCTGTTTATAAATTGCAAAAGAAATGGACTAGAAGATATGAAAACTAGATTCTACTCTAAGCTTGGTGATTAATTAGTTGTGTGGCCTAGAGCTAGTCACTTGCATTTGTGGATGTAAAGTCTCCCACACAGACAAACTGAAAATATCACAAGATATCAAATGTGAGAATACACTATAAATGATAACAACTCTATAAGTATAGGATACATGAGTGACGCTACTTCTATAAAGTCTCTTGGTCTTTCTTAGGCCAGACAAGTCTGACCACTGAAAAATCCTTTTGGCATAACGTCTATATCATTTATTTGACCCATATTACACAATGGTTTGAGTTTTAGTGGGATATATATATATATATATATATATATATCCATCTCCTTTGGAGCCAGACATGTGAAGGTTCCTACCTCTTTTCTGCCATTTGATGACAAAGTAATCTTGAGAAGTTAATTTCACCTCTAATATGTAGTCTTATCATCAGTAAAATAATCATACCTACCTTCACAGAGATGTTATAATCTCACCTCCCCCAAACTCACTTTGGGCCCCTTAAATAATCTACCTCAGGCATCTATTTAGCATGAAAGAGCCAAGAAAGTGGTATGGATAGAGTTGATCTATATAGATTTCCATTGACACAAAGGGTATCTGACACTTTGAGTTCCTGGTTTGATGAATTCTAGGAACATTCCACAGAGGGAGGAATTCAGAGTAGATAGATTAAGAAGTCACATTTTAGCCCTGACCCTAGTGATCAGGAAGTTCACATAATACCGGACTATTTCAACCAGGCTCCACTCAACATGCCAGAATTTGAAAAGAGGATTAGCTCTAAGACTGCCTGGAGTTTAAACTGGTCCTACAATGGGAACACTGTGGTGAGCTGAAAAGATCAATAGCCTATCAGCCAACTCCCACTGGGACACCAGAGAAAAAGGAGAATGTCCTGTGGTATGTAATGGCTCCTACACAACTGATATTCTCAGAATCTAACGAAAACATTGTTCCCCCACCTTCAGACCACTGCATCCCCTTACATCCCCTGCATTACTCTTTTGGCCCCTAGAGTCATTTGTTCCCTTTATACAGCATCACGTTCACTTTCATGCCCCATTACTTCAGCAGAGGTTGAAGCACAAATTTGTGTATGTGGAACTGAAAATTCTTACCTTTTGTGTAATGCTTTATACGTATTTCCACACATTTTTTAAAAAAATGTCTTAATCATAACATGCCATTGTAGAAGACAGAAAAAATAGTAGTATGGGGTACAGATAAGAAAACAGAGGCCCAGAAAGATGTAGCCATTTCTTAAATGACATATAGATGGAAAGTTGGAGAGCCAGGACAAAACTCCTACTCTTACGTTTTTATCAGAATAGTCTACTGCCTGCTTTGCTGGGAATCCCCACGTCAGATTTGTTGGATGTATGCATGTGATGCAGAAAGACACTCCCCACAAGAAGCCTTGTTTTTTGGGAGAGGGAAAGCACAACCTAAGGAAGTTAAGATCATTTGACAAATATTCCCACATCTGCACTACCTCCATTTACTTTCTGGTTTCCTACATTCCCAGGCTTATAACAGAGCTGAAAAAAAATCTTTGAATCCTGGAAAGTCAAAGTTCAAAGGCCTTTGGAGAGTCCTTAATCAGTAGCCATCCACCAGAGTAGCCCCCACCCCAATGCCTTCCTTGTGGATTCACAGAACATTTTGCCTAAGAGAACAAGAAGTGCCTTTGACTGAGTTCTTTAAAAGAATACAAACACATCATTCCTAGTAGGCTCACAGGTATCAAAAGCTTAAACAAAAAGACTAGTAAAATTTAAACAAAAGAAAGTTGGGCTTTTTTCACACAGCAAACATGTAGCCAAACCTTTTCAGGTTAAAATATTTTATTATTTCTGATTTCAACTCCATCTCCCCCATACCAAATTGAAACATCAAGACAATACCACTGAGGTGATCTTGCCATGCCTGGAAAACTCCTGACCTAAGCTGAGAGTTGGGAATAAATCTCAAAACTGACTGGCCATATGCTACAGAGAAGAGGGATAAAAGTCATAGAAAATTACATCATCAAAGCTTTTGAAAAGGACTTTTAAGATTACCTCACCATCCTCCTAAATTCCAACATCATTCATTTTTTGTAGGTGAAAAAAAAATGAGACCCAGAGAATGAATCGGTCCCAAAACCATGGTGTTTCTTCAAACAATACCTGTGTTCTTCTCAAGAAAGCAACTTCACAGAAGGTTATGGAAACTTTTGAGACTGGGGCACACTGTTAAAAATACCTGTAGTAGTTGAGCACTATGGTGCATGCTTGCAATCCCAGTGGCTCAGGACACTGAGGCAGAAGGATACAAGTTTAAAACAGCCTCAGCAACTTAGTGAGGCTCTCAGCAACTTGGCAAGACCCTATCTCCAAATAAAAAATTGAAAGGGCTGGGGATGTGGTTCAGTGGTTAAGCACCCCTGGATTCAATCTCTGATTAAAAAAAAAAAAAACTGCAATAAAAGTGTGTCAAATGGAGAGATAACATCAACAAAATGACAAACTAGGCTGCTCCAAGTTTCCACTCATCCAAGGAAATGTTGAAAATCAAAGTGATCAGAAAACCAGTCAAAGATTTAAAACAATCAGGCTAATGCTCACTCAAGGAAAAGCTATCTTCAAAATGGTATTAAAAAAAAGTTTTAGCTGGAAATGGTGGCACACACCTGTAATCCCAGCTACTCAGGAAGCTGAGACGGGAGGATTGCAAGTTTGAGACCAGCCTGGGCAACTTTGCAAGACTCTGTATCAATATAAAAGGAAAGGTATTGGAATGTAGCTCAGAGGTAGAGTGCTTGCCTACCATGTGTGAGGCCCTGGGTTCAATTCCCAGTAAGAAAAAAAATAGTTAGAAAAGTTTTGTGGCAACTTTACTCTACCATGCCCTAATCCCTCCCAAGAACATCAATAGTCAGGGTTTTGAACAGGCAGTAGCCTGGTTTCTAGTTCTCACATTTGAACAAAAGAACAGAGCTGACCTTATAAAGTATTGTGCAGTTCTCTTATAACTGTCTAAGATGTAGCTAAATAACTGATGCAAGGTACTCATGTGCTTTGTAGAAGTAAGAATTCAGGCAGGAAAGCAATGAGCACTGCTTGTAAAAGCTACAAACCCATAGATATCTGGGGTAAGATAATATAGATGGAGACATCCAGTGCCATCTAAGACCCAGGAGAGAAGTTGGGAGGATAATCTTTGGGAAACTAGGAAATTCAAAAGAAGACTTCTTTATGGGGGAAATTAGAAAAGTATATGTGTGCTCACTTAAGATGCGTACTCAGTAAGATACTAAAATGATCGTAAGCTTTCACATTGGACTGATCCTTATGCTCAGAGGAAGGCTAGCTAGGTGATGAAGGAGTGTTCCAGAAGATGAACAATCAATAAAGATTAGAAAAAGTTATTTATTTCTCTTTGCTTTGTTTCAGTTCTTACTGTTAGAAATCTGCCAAACAAAGCATGAGCTGAACATATCCTATAGTAACAGAGACTACATTAATCCCAACTGGTAAGAGACAGTCATTGAAAAATAACTTGGAAGGGCCTCAAAACAAATGGACTGCTATAACCTTCAAGAACAAGAAAAATAACAACAAAAACAGAAACCCTAAGGAAAGGGGAGAATCTGATATCCAGAATTACCATATTATAATAGTCAAATGCCCAACTTTCAACAATCGAAAATTACAAGGCTTAAAAGAAATAGAAAAATATGGTTCATTCAGAGAAATAAATTGACAGAAACTATCCATGAGGAAAATTGGACATCACATTTAATAGACAATGATATTAAAATAATTGCCCTGCACAGTGGTGCACACCTAGAATCCCAGCAGTTTGAGAGGCTGAGACAGAAGGATCCCAAGTTCAAAGCCAGCCTTGGCAACTTAATGAGGTCCTAAGCAACTTAGCAAGATCCTGTCTCTAAATAAAATATAAAAATGGCTGGTGATGTGCCTCAGTGGTTTAGCAGCCCTGGGTTCAATCCCCAGTACCAAAAAAAAAGAAAGAAAGAAAGAAAAAAAATTTGTCCTAAATATAGAGCTAAGGGCAAATATACAAAGGAATTAGGAAACTGATATATGGACAAAGTGAGACTATCAAAACAACATAAAAATTATAGAAAGAAACTAAACAGAATTTCTGTGACTGAAAAGTACATGAAATTAAATGAAAAATTCCCCCAAGGTTATCAGCCATTTAGAGCAGGAAGAAGAAAGAATAAGCTAAACTAAAAATATGAAAATAGAAATACTCAAGTTCAGGAGCAGAAAGAAAAATGAAGAAAAGTTAACAAAGCCTAGGGAATTTGTGGTACATCATGAAGTCAACCAACTTAAGCATTATGGAGTTCCCAGAAGGATAAGAAAGGGGAAGAGGCAGAAAGTATATTTGAAATAAATAAAGGATGAAAACTCACCAAATTTGATGAAATATATGACTTTACAAGTCTAAGATACTCAAGAAACTCCAGGTAGGAAAACCAGTAGAAACTCACCTTGAAAAAAAATATAATCAAACTGTTGAAACAAATTTGAAAAGCAGCAAAGAAAGAAGCAACTCATTGTAAATAAGGAATTCTCAATAAGATTATCGGACAATATCACAGCAGATACCTTGGAGTTCAGAAAGTAACAATGTGATGTAAGGTTCTGGGAGGAAAAAAATACTACCCAAAAATTCCATATCCAGCCATTTTGTCCTTCAAAACATGAGGAAGAAACTATGGCATTTTCAGATAAATGAGAGAGGCGTATTACCACTAGACTTGCCTTTCAAGCAATGCTAAAGGTAGTCCTTCAAGTTGAAATTAAAGAACACTAGACTAACTCGACATTGTATGAAAAAGTTAAAAGTCCTTTGAAGATAAACACATGGGCAATTATAAAAACTAGTATTATTATAAATTTGGTTTGTAATTCCACTACTAATTTTCTATATCATTTAAAAGACAAACGCATGAAGCAGTTATTAATCTGTTATTGACCATACAATGTATAAAGAGAAAATTTATGACATAAATAACAGAAAGGGGTGGTTGAGCCTGATTAGGAATAGTTTTTATATCTTATCAAAGTAAACATGGTACAAAATTCTAATTAGATTGTTATTACTTTAGCATGTTAAATGTAGGTAATCTCCATTGTCACCACACATAATATATCTGTAGAATATGCACAAAAGAAAATGAGATGGAATTCAAAACAATTCACTCCAAAAAAATAAACAAAAGCACAAAAAGGCATTAATGGAGGAAATTATGGACAAAACTGTAAGACATACTGAAAACAAATGTCAAAATAACAGAAGGCCCTTCTCATGAGTAACTATTTTAAATACAAATGAATCAAACACTTAATTCAAATGGTAGAGATTATCAGAATGGATTTTGAGTAAAACATGATATAACTAGAGATATTCCTCAACTTAGAATAGTTATGTCCTGATAAAACACTCATGAATTGAAAATGCACTTAATACATCCAACCAACCAAAAATTATATTTTAGCAATATAGCACACTATAGAATATCATTTGTTCAACACAGTTATCACATGGCTGTTGGAGAGCTGTGGTTCACTTTGACTGCACAGCATAACAAGAGTATATTACCACATATTGCTAACCTTGGAAAGGAACAAAATTCAAAATTCAAAATATGGTACCTATTGAATGTATATTTGGATCATCATGAAACCAAAACATTGTAAGATAAACCATCAGTAAACCATTGTTAAATCAGAACTTTCTGCATATGCTATCAAAAAAATACTCAATTTATATCTAAAGAGTAAATAGATTGAAAGGCTGGGAAAAGATATTCTATGTAAACAGGAATGAAAGAGAGCTAGGGTAGCTTTATTAATATCAGACAAAATCAACTTGCTTATGGATTGAATTATTTCCCCCAAAATTAATATTTGAAATTCTAAGCCTCAATGTGACTAAGTTTGGACAGACATATAAAGAGGTAATAAAAGTTACATGAGATCATAACAGTGGAGCTTTAATTCAGTAAAGTGGCTATCCTTATAAGAAGAACACAACAAAAGACTTCTCTATCTGCACACAAATATAGAAGGAAGGCATAGTAAGAAAGAACATGTAAGGACACAGTAAGGAAGTGGGATCTAAAATCCAGGAAGATTCTTCCACTAACCTACTCTGAGAGATCATTGCTTTTGGACTTCTAGCTTCCAAAGTGGTGAGAAAAATTTCTGTCATGTCAGCCACTGTCTCTTTATGTTGTTATGACAGCCAAAGTTCATAGATAACTTACATAAAAACTGTTACAAGAATCAAAAAAGAAAATTGTATAATAATAAAAGGTCAATTCCTCAAGTAGATATAACAATTACAAGCATATATGCACCAAATATCACAGCCCCAAAGTATATGAAGAAATTGTTAATAGAACTGAAGGGATATATTTTAGTTCTATAATAATAGAGACTTCAGCATCCTATTTTTAGTAATGGATAGAACTACCAGACAAAAGATAAGTAAGGAAATCAGTAACTTGTATGACATTAGACAACAACTGAATGTAATATAGATACCATGCCATGCAACAGCAGAATACATATTTTTCTCAGATGTACATGTAACATTCTCCAGAGTAAACAATATAATAGGAAACAAAACAAGTCTTAAAAAGTTTTAAGCTATAGAAAGCAAATAAAATATAATTTTTAACACAACAGAATAAAACTAGAAAACAATACCAACAAATTTGGAATATTCACACATATGAGGCAATTACACAACACATTCTTAAAAAATTAAAAGATCAAACAAACCAGCAAGGGAAATTAGTAAACATGTTTGGACAAATGAAAATGACAACACATTAATACTAAAACTTACGGGATACAGTTAAAGCAGAGAGAGAAGTAAATTTATAGCTGCAAAGGCATACAATTAAAATGAAGAAAGATATCAAATCAATAATGAAATTTCATACCATAAGAAACTGGAAAATGAAGAGCAAAATAAACCCAAAGGTAACAGAATCAAGAAGAAGAAGAAGAAATATTAGGACAGAGGAAAAAGTACAGATAAGAAACAACACAAAAATATATGAATTCAAAAGTTGGCTCACTAAAAATGTTCAACAGAATTAACAAATCTTTAAATAGATTAAAAAAGATTTAAATTAAAACAATAAAACTGAAAGTGTGGGCATGATTACCCATTTTACAGAAATAAAAAGAATTATAAGAGAATAAAATGAACCACTGTGTGCTAATAAATCAGATAACCAAGGTAAAGTGATTATGTTCTTTCAGACATATTAATTTTAAGAAGAAACACAAAATCTTAAAAGATCTATTGCTAGTAAGGAATTCAATCAATAACAAAAAAATCTACTCTCCCCAAAGAGCCCTCGACATTGTAGCATTAAGAACAAACACTAATACTTCCCAAACTTTTCCAAAAAATTTAAAGAGAAACACTTCCTAACTCCTTTTATGAGTCCAGAATTACTCTAATACCAAACCCAAGTGAAGACACTAAAGAAAAGAAAACCATACATCAATATCCACTTATGAAAAGTGATGAAAAAATCCTCAAAAAAACTCACAAACTAAATTCAGTAGCATATTAAAAGGATTATTCACTATAACCAAGTGGATTAAAGTTGAATCTTAAAACATATACCCCAAGTTAGTGACAATGGATTAAAGACCTAAATGTAAAAGCTAAAACTAAAAAAACTATTGGAAGACATGGTGTAAATCTTTATTATATTGGATTTGATAATGGTTTGTTGGATATGACACCAAAATGATAGGTATCAGAAAAAAATAAGTTTCTCTGATAAGGTATGGATATCCAGAATATATAAAGAAGTTCTACAACTCAAAAATAACAAAAAAATTGCTTAAATTGTAGTTTGGTGGTAGACTACATGCTTTCTATGCACAAGGCCTTCGGTTCAATCCTCAGCACACGCAGAAATTCTTTTTTTAAAAGCATCAAAGGGCTTGAATAGATATTTCTCCAAAAAAGATACAGAAATGCTCCCTAAGTACATTAAAAGATGCTCAACATCATTATTATTAGGAAAATACAAATCAATTCCATAATGAATTCCACATCACACCGTAATGAATGTCAGTCATTATTAAAAAGAAACATAACAGGTGTTGGTGAGGATGTACAGAAATTAGAAAAAACTCTTGGGCATTGCTGTCAGGAACACAAAATTATGCAGCTACTATGGAAAACAGTTTGACATTTTATCAAAAAGTTATATAATTCCATAGGATCCAACCATTCCAATTCTAAAGGCACACACAGATGTATTTAAGGCATAGACTCAAACACCAGTATTCATAGCAACACCACTCATCATAGCTTAAAGATGAAAACAATTCAAGTTTCCATCAATAAATGAATGCACACAGAAAATGTAGTATACAAACACAATGGAATATTTTTCAATCTTAAGTAGGAATGGAGTTCTGATACATGCTATAGCATGAAACATACTAAGTGAAATAAGCCAGATACAAAAGAACAAATATTGTATGATTTAATATGGGTGAGTTACCTAAACTGGAAAAATTCAATGAGACAAAAATAGACTAGAGGTTGCCAGAGTCTATGGGGAAGGGGAATTGGGGAGGTATTTTATTGATATGGAGTTTCTGTTCAGGATGATGAGATAATTATAGAAATGGATGTAATGATGGTTGTACAACATTGTGAATGTGTATAATGCCACTGAATTATACATTTAGAAATTAATAACTGACATTAATAACTGACATATGATACTACATAAATTTTACCATGGTAAAATCTATGCCAATTAAACTGAGTTCCAAAAAATCTTTGGGTTAGCAAGGACAAAGCCTCTAGAGGTAGGATCAGTTCTTCTGCAGGTCACAGATTCTTCGAGATGCTAAAAGGCAGATCAGTGACTGAGAAAGACCAGGGTAAAAAGTCAGTCTGGCAGGGCCATGAAGTTTTCCTCTTTTAAGGAATCTACTTCAGGCCCCCAGGTCAGAGCACAGGCCTGCTGCAGCCAGCCCCACCCAAGAGCCTAGGACCCGGCCACCCGAAACCCCCAGGTTCTAGCACAGGACTGCCACAGGCAGCCTCAGCCAGGAACTCAGAGGACCAGTCACCCAGATCCTCCCAGGTCTGAGCACAGGCCTGCCATGGGCAGCCCCAACCAAGAGTCCAGGACCCAGCTGCCCAGACCCCCCCGCCAGGTCCAAGCACAGGCCCGCCCCACGGAAGCCCCAACTGTGAACATAGGGCCACTGAGTCATCAGGACCGTCATCTCCAGCACCAAGCATGGGCCTGCACCCTGTCCCTGGTCTAGTGCCCAGGCCTGCACCCACGCTGTGACTGACCATTGATCAACACCAGGTTGCCTTTGCTCACAGGCATTGATTATTCCTGACCTGGAGGCAGTGGGACAACACCCTTCTTGGGACACTGCATTATCAAGCACCTCTCAGGCATCAGACTACTGAAAAAAAGGAGGTTTGAACAGTATAGTATAATTTTATTGCAGAACTATTTTAAATAGTAGTATTATTACAATTATTCCTATTATACCTACTATATTCCAACTTTTTTCTTTTATTAATATTCTTATCACTCTATCATCCTCTTATATATATTTTTCCTTGGAGACTCTCTCTTTTCTCATGCTAACAACCTATTTCACTTAATTCTGCTTTCACTATTCCTATGACAGAGTACCTTTATAGACTCACTTCCTATCTCATTAACATTATATTCTACACCCCTCCTTAACCTCTTTTCCCACCATTTGAAATGTGGTCCTTATTGCAAACCTATTGGTTAGGCCGTAGACAATAATTTCAACTTATCTCGGTATATTATGACAACACAGTTAATATCTAAATAGGGTCTATATGGATTAAGGACACATTTATATGGTGTGCTGCTAATCTCTTCAAGGTGAGGTACTGGAAAGCTGTGGGGACACTATAATTCTTTAAAGGGAAACTGCAATACATCTGATTTGCACTGCTAGAAGGAAAGATACATGAGTAACATGAGAAAACAAGGGAAGAAAGTTGTCCCAAACAAACCTAGATGCTATATCAATAGAACCCAATGACAACATGGTAGAAGGAACTTCAGAAAGGGAGTTCAGAATGTATGTAATTAAAATGATCCAAGAAGTGAACAATGAGATGAGAGAGCAAATGCAGGCAATGAATGACCGTACCAATAAGCAACTAAAAGAGCAATTGTAGAAAGCAAAAAATCATTTCAATAAAGAGATAGAGATTCTGAAAAAAAACAAACAGAAATCCTTGAAATGAAGGAAACAATCAACCAAATTAAAAACTCAACAGAAAGCATAACCAACAGGCTAGATCACTTGGAAGACAGAACCTCAGACAATGAAGACAAAATATTTAATCTTGAAAACAAAGTTGACCAGAGAAGATGGTAAGGAATCATGAACAGAACTTCCAAGAATTATGGGACATCATGAAAAGACCAAATTTAAGAATTATTGGGATTGAGGAAGGCACAGAGATACAAACCAAAGGAATGAGTAATCTGTTCAATGAAATAGTATCAGAAAATTTCCCAAATCTGACAAATGAGATGGAAAATCAAATACCACAGGCCTACAGGACACCAAATGCACAAAATTACAACAGATCTACACCGAGGCACATTATAATGAAAATACCTAACATACAAAATAAAGATAGAATTTTAAAGGCTGCAAGAGAAAAATGCCAGATTACATACAGGGGGAAACCAATACAGATATCAGCAGATTTCTCAGCCCAGACCCTAAAAGCAAGAAGGGCCTGGAACAACATATTTCAAGCTTCAAAAGAAAATGGATGCCAACTAAGAATCTTATACCCAGCAAAACTTACCTTCAGATTTGATGACAAAATAAAATCCTTCCATGATAAACACAAGCTAAAAGAATTCACAAATAGAAAGCCTGCACAACAGAACATTCTCAGCAAAATATTCCAAGAGGAAGAAATGAAAAACAACAATTGTAAGTCAGCAAAGGGAGGAATTGCCCCAAAGGAATAGCCAATTAAAGGAAAAACCAAGTCAAGCTAAAACCCCAAAATAATCCAAAATGACTGGGAATACAAATCATATCTCAATAATAACCCTGAATTTTAACAGCCTAAACTCATCAATCAAAAGACATAGACTGGAAGATGGGGATTAAAAAGAAAGACCCAACAATATGCTGCCTTCAAGAGACTCATTCTCATGGAAAAGAACATCCACAGACTAAAGGCGAAAGGATGGGAAAAAATATACCATACACACAGACTCAGTGAAAAAATGGGGGTTTCCATTTTCATTTCAGATAAAGCAGACTTCAAGTCAAAGTTAGAAGGGATAAAAAAGTCATTTCATACTGCTTAAGGGAGTCAATTTAACAAAGGAGGTGAAAGACCTCTACAATGAGAACTACAGAAAGAAATTAAAGAAAACCTTAGAAGATGGAAAGATCTCCAATGTTCTTGGATAGGCAGAATTAATATTGTCAAAATGGTCATACTTCCAAAAGCGCTATACAAATTAAATGCAATTCCAATTAAAATCCCAATGACATTCCTCATAGAAATAGAGAAAGCAATTGTGAAATTCATTTTGAAGAACAAGAGACCCAGAATAGCTAAAGCAATCCTTAGCAGGAAGATTGAAGCAGGCAGTATTGCCATATAAGATCTTCAACTATACTACAAAGCAATAGTAACAAAAATAATATGGTATTGTCACCAAAATAGGCAGGTAGGCCAATGGCACAGAATGGAGGACACAGAGAGAAACCCACATAAGTATAGTTATTTTGTACTTGACAAAGGAGTCAAAAACCTACAATGGAGAAGAGATAGCCTCTTCAACAAATTGTGCTGGGAAAACTGGAAATCCATATGAACCAAAATGAAAATAAACCCCTATCTCTCACCCTGCACAAAACTCAACTCACCATGGATCAAGGACCTAGGAATTAGACCAGAGACCCTGCACCTAATAGAAGAAAAAGTGGGTCTAATTCTGCATCATATCAGCTTAGGACCAGACTTTCTTAACATGATTCCCAAAGCACAAGAAACAAAAGCAGGAGTGAATAATTGGCATAGATTCAAACTCAAAAGCTTTTTCTCAGCAAAGGAAACAATCAACAATGTGAGGAGAGAATCTAGAGAGTGGGAGAAAATCTTTGCCACACACACTTCAGATAGAGCACTAATCTCCAGAATTTATAAAGAACTCAAAAAACTCTACACCAAGAATACCAATAACCCGATCAATAAATGGGCTAAGGAAATAAGCAGACACTTCACAGAAGAGGATCTAACAAGCAATCAACAGATATATTAAAAAATGTTCAACATATCTAGTAATAAGAGAAATGCAAATCAAAACTAACCTAAGATATCTCACCCCAATTAGACTGTCTATTATCAAGAATATAAGCAACAATAGGTGTTGGCGAGGATGTGGGAAAAAAGGTACATTCATACATTGCTGGTGGGGTGGAAATTGGTGCAGCCACTCTGGAGATTCCTTCGAAAACTCAGAATGGAATCACCATTTGACCCAGCTATCCCTCTCCTTGGCCTATTCCCAAAGGACTTAAAATCAGCATACTACAGTGATGCAGCCACATCAATGTTTATAACAGCCCAATTCACTATAGCTAGATTGTGGAACCAACCTAGATGCTCTTCAGTAGATGAATGGATAAAGAAACTGTGGTATATATACACAATGGAATATTATTCAGCCATAAAGAATAACAAAATTATGACATTTGCAGGTAAATGGATGGAGTTGGAGAATATCATGCTAAGTGAAATAAGCCAATCCCAAGAAACCAAAGGCCAAATGATTTCTCTGATAAGTGGTTGAGGACACATAATGGGGGTGGGGGGAGGTAAGGGAAGAATGGAGAAAGGATGGATTGTACAGAGGAAAATGAGGAGTGGGGAGGGGGCGGGGAAGGAAAGATAATAGAATGAGACAAACATCATTACCTTATGTATATGTATGAATACACATATTGTATGATTCTACTTTGTGTACAACCAGAAAAATGGTTGTACTCCAAATGGAGTTTGTGTCCAAACCAGAAAAATAGTTGTACTCCATTTGTGTACAATGAACAACAACAACAAAAAAGAATCTACTTCATGTCAACTAAAATGTGAGATTGAGCTGGAAAAGATGCTAGCTTCACACTCTGTGTATATTCAGGGATTCCCAGAAATTTCCCCTTGCATATTCATTAATACCTGGAATTTCTCTGTGGAGGCAACACCTTTTATCCACAGACTAACAGAACTGCAGTAAGCCTTCAAATTTCAATCCCTAACCCTGATTTTTCAGACATGATTAAGGTCCCAAAATTCTTGCTCAAGAGCTCATAGCCAGCAAGTGAATTTTGGTAAAGCCAAAACTTGAATTCAGATCTGACTGCTCAGAACAGAAGTCTATCAGTTTCTGACTAGAGTCCCTTCTATAAAGGATGTCAGCTTCATATTATGAAGAAAAGATTTATTCTTTCTTCCATAGAGCTTTGACAGGTCCTTTTTACTCCATATCCATTGTCTTCTCTAAACCAGGCTGGACTACCAGTTTCTGGAGAACCTGGGGTACTCCTTTCCCCTTTATCCATTTGACAGAGGGGATGAGAAATAATGCCATAAAATATTTTGTATTTTAATCTGCTATATCTTTAGCTGCCTGAAGTTGGCCTCCAGGCTCCAGAATCAGGGCATCTTTCAACACATTCACCCACTTCTTCTGGACCTGTATCAGTACTGTCCTGACAGCTTTGGAGGCTCGTTTAGAACAGAACACTTCAAGGTCCTCTGCTACACATGAGTTAAATTCTTCATAGGATATAATGCAGAATCTTTCCTGACTCAGAATCAATTGTCTGATAGAATAATAGTTGAAGGACATTCAGAACCAAAGATACTACCTCTGAGGTGTGATAAAATAATAACAATCATTATTTATTAAGCCTCTCCTAGGTGACAGGTTATTTCTTGTATGCTGACTTATTTAATTCTTAGATCAAACCTGTGAAATTGGAACAATTAGTATCCAGGTTTTCCAGATGAGGAAACTGAAGCTCAGTTAGTCTACTGAGCTCATAAGTATAGAGCTGGGATTTTAGGTGGGGCTATTACTGATTCCAGAAACTGGTTTTTGTTTTTGTGTTTTGATTATCACTATCCATGAGGGTGGATTGAGGCTATTCTGGACATTCAAGCAAGGTGGAGGTAAAATACTGAATGTAATCTTTAACTCCTGGTGTGGATCAGGGGATGTGTCATCACATTCTCAGTCCTATTGATTGGCAGAAAACCTAAAATAGCCCATCTGTGCTCTGATATTCTGCAAATTTGCAATATGTGAACTACCACTGCTAAAACTGGGGAACTGGCATCAATAGAAGCAATGATCCTGAGCTTTTCTCAGGAGCACAGGAAAAGCAGAAGTCCTCGTGCTGAATGGTAGGTGAACAGTTTTTAAATTTAAGCATCAACTCCCCAGGGACTTGATACATGGACATTTAGGGGTCCCAATCCAAGATCCTGATTCAGGGATTTGGACATGGAACCCAAAAAATCTGAATGTATAATATGGTACCCAGTTGATTCTGATGCAGGCTGCACATTTTTGCCTTTCATTGTAAAAATTTTCACATATATAAATAATAAAAGCAATATATATATCATATATCCATCATTTAGATTTAACAATTATTAGCATTCCACTGCATTTGTTTCAACTATTTTTATATATTTTTAAATAAAGTTATCTTAAAATTTCACCTTACATGTTCATTATGCATCTTTTACCCTTCATAGCCACAATACCATTATCACAATTAACACATTCAACAATTTCAGAATCCAGATCCCACTACTGAGAAATATTGTTCTACTACATTTTTCTTGGCTTTGGGAATCATGGTTTTCCGCTTTCTTCACAAACAACAACAGAAGAGGGAAGAGTGACACTATTTCTCAAAAGGTAATAACCTTTTATTTTTTTATTCATCATGCTTCCTAATTCTCTGATACATCTCCTCTTTTGCAGTCCCACTATCACTGCACTGATTCAGATGTAGGGTCTCAGTTTATATGGATGGCTGTATTAATCTCCTACTGGTTTGTCTGCTTCCAGATTTCTCCTTTCACAATTCACTCTTCACACAGCTTGCCTTCTGGATAAAATAATATTCCTCACATAGCTTTCATGGCATTCCCCAATCTGCTACCAGTTTACTGGCCTAACTTCATCTCTGTCTTTTCAATTCCACTCAGGCCCAATCTCTCCACTGGAGTTTCACCTTCTTCATGAAAATTTCTTAAGCTCTTCCTGCCTTACTTTATCAGAATAATGGATCCATAGTTTTTTCCTCCATGATTTTTTTTTCTTTTTCTAGTGCTGGGGATTAAACTCAGGGCCATAAGAATGCTATGTGTACACTCTACCACTGAACTAAATCCCTAGCCCCTCCAAATCCTTTTTTCTCTGTACCATAGATTGAACCCAGAGGTAGTCTATCACTGAGGTACATCCCAGTCTTTCTATTTATTTAATTAATTTTTTTTGAGACAGGCTCTTGCTGCGTTTCTGAGGCTGATCTAGATTTTGTGATTCTCTTGCCTCAGCCTCCCAAGTTGCTGGGATTGCAAGCATGTGCCACCACATTGAGATACCAGCTACATTTTTGCTGAGACAATGGTTAGATAAATAGTCATAGCCTGAGATAATGATATATCTCAAATTAGATTTATAGAAATCGTTTCCCTACTATTTTCTTAAAAAAATATTTTTCCTCATAGATTTTTAATAATCCCATATTTGCCTTTCCCTTCACTCATCAGACTATGGCACAAGGACTCTGCCCCCTTAGGCTTTGAATTTCTCACTTGAGGATCTTATCCCAGCTTTGTGCTCCAACCAGCCATTGAAAATTGCCCCAACTTGCAACTGTAGTCAATGGTCTGGAATAGTGGAGCATCCAGAGAAATGAACAAATGGATTACTTCACACAGGTATAGGGCTATATGAATCTCAGAGAGGCATCTCCAAGTTCTAATTGCATCTTTGTTCAGTAAAAGGACAGGAAGGAGGGCGAGGAAGGAAGTGTGCATAGAGAAAGGTAATAACTGCCTCAGGTGGGGAGTAGGAAAGTGAAGATGATCATGTTTTCATACCTCAGCTACAACAACACAAATCCCCCATACCCTAATATTGGCCCTTCTCCTTTTTAAAGACCAGAAGATGCCTACCTCTTTCTACAACTTCTTCTCCTGTCAAGATTCTACAGTCATAATTATTGGAACTATGAAGTTTAGAACTTATTGGTTGCTGCTCCTAAAGTACATTGAGGAGACCTTGGATATTGAAGGTCTCAGGACCAGAGTCCTTACTCCTCTGGCCTCCTCTAAAGATCTCTCCATCTGTCCATATCATCATGCCCCTACAGCATGGCATGGTTCCAGGCTAGGCACATAATTAACCCCCAATAAAAGGTGAATGACTGACTGAAAGTCACTTCTACTGTTCTTTATACATGTCATCTCCTCACCCAACAACCTCTCCCAAGTTAATTCCAACTTCTGCCTTCCATAGGCTCATCTACAGGTAAGAAAAAAGGATGCAACAGCTCATTTCTGCAGTTGCATGGTCATTTGGAGGTCCTGGCTTCTGTCATGGGAGTAGCATGGTTTCATGTTGGACAGTACCTTCTCGAACATGGAACCTTCCCATTGCATTATACACAAATACATGTTATATTCAACCCTAAATACACTGTTCTGATGCATATAATTTTAGAAAAATATTTTTTAAGAAAATAGTAGGGAAAAGATTTCTATAAATCTAATTTGAGATATATCATTATCTCAGGCTATGACTATTTATCTAACCATTGTCTCAGCAAAAATGTAGCTGGTATCTCAAGTTTTAGCCACAGGCAAGGGAACATTAGTGCAGAAAATGTTGGTCCCCTCACTTATTTTTTTCAAATTTTTAAATTTTTTTTCTCTTAGTTATACAAGACAATACAGTATAATTTCACTTTTTTATACAATTTTTTTTATTCAAACATGGAGTGTCCACTTATTTCTAAGGGGCAAGACTAAGGTTCAACTAAATTCTCTACTTTCTTCCTAGAGTCACTACTAGTTTAGAGACTTCGCTCCTGCCTCAATCCCAGGAAGACAAAGAGCCCCATAGTCTTGGGCAGGATGAGGATGGAGAAAAGTTCTAAAACCAGGGAAAAAAATAATTGTGCTTCACTCATATAACACAATATTTGTTCCTGGGGAACACTCAATGGCTAGGCCAACCTTATCAAGAATGAGGAGAATAGCAGGTTAAAGAATAAATGAAAATGGAGGGGAAAAGGTAAGGTGATATTCTGGGTGCCAGCTCCTATAGTCCCCCAATACAGGAGAAAAGTAGGCATCTTGTGATTTGGGGGATGTAAGGTGATCTTTATAATTTTGCATAACTAGAACCAGAAGTCTTCCAGAAAACCAGCAGCCCCTGGATCTGCTTCCAATTTTCTTTGGCTGATATCCCAACTTATAACAACCTTGATCCAGCTCTAATGCCAGCTTCAAGCACCTAGCTGTTACCCTGGAGACTTCCTACCACCCAGACACATATTTTACACATCCTGTTTTTCCCACACCCTCTTGACCCAGTATCTGCTGTCCTTGGGGATTAGAATTCTATAACTAGGAATTACAGAGATGCAGAGGTCACAAAATCAAGTCACATCCTCATGGCACTAAGAGGGAAACTAAACCCCAGAGAGCTCAAGGACTTGTCCAACGTAGAGGAATAGTCAGTACTAGGATTCAACACTCCTCTTAAAAATATTTAGTTGTCAATGGACCTTTATTTTATTTATTTGTATGCGGTGTTGAGGATCAAACCCAGTGCCTCACACATGCTAGGCAAGTGCTCTACCACTGAGCCACAACCCCAGCCCTAGAACTCAACACTCTTGATTCCTGGTCTCATGCTCTTTTCACAGGACCACAATGCTTCTGTCCTAACAATTAATAATACGTAACATAAACTGTGGGTTTTCTAAATGTCAGGCCCTATTTGCTTTATTGCATTAATTCATTATATCCTTAGAAGAAGTTGATGCGGTAGTTATGATTACCCTGACTTATGGTTGAATAATCTAAGTCACAGAGAAAGCCCTATTCTGCTTTTATTCACCTATCTGTAAAGTGTGAATGGGGACCAAAAACCACAAAGATCCACCAGTGAAAGCCAAGAACTTCTGCTAGAGACACAGAATTGTGCCCCCAGAGAACTATGGAGGGGCATATCAATCAGTCAGGCACATACTTAGTGTCACAGGACTTTACCTAAATTTAACCAATATTATATGGGTCAAAGAAAGGAGTTTTAGCTGAGAGGCGGATCAGAAAGTTAAGGGAAGATAAGAAAGACAGGGAGCTGTAATGCTAAGGCTCTTGGAAGATGAGAACAGAATGACAGAATAAATGTGAAAAATTAGAAGACCCTAGAATTAGGTACTATGCCCCATGCTTTCCCATCTTCACCCACTACTTACAGGAGTCAGACCCTCAGGATCTGATGAGGACTAATTCCTTCTAAACCACAAGGAAAAAGAAGAGAGTCCTTGCCTAGAAGACTGGGTAGGGGAGCAGAGACCCAAGTCACATGACCTGATGATTTCCCATCAGCCCTTTTTCTTCTCTTACAGTCTGAGAAGCCTTCCCAACACCTTTTTCTAGAGAACAATATGAATACAGCCTCACTTCCTGCCCTGAAGATTTACTGGCTTCTGTTCTGTTATGGGAGTAGCATGGATTCAAACTAGACAGCCCCTTCTCCAAAACCTGTCTACTGACTAAACCTGCTAATACAGACAGGCAGGGAACTTCTAACCACTAGTTCCCATGCTACTCAAGAAAAATTTCCATTCCTTCTGTTCTGACTGGCCAGCTCCTCTGAAACCTCCATTTGCTCTGCCCTCACCCACTAGAAAATCTTGAACCCCTTGTTCTTTCTCATTCTGTTCCATAGTAGAAGCAGTGGGAAAAGCAAAAAAGGCAAATGTGCCTTAGCCACTGGTTTGGGGTTGAGAAAAATCAATAGATGCTGCTGCCTCAAACAAGGCTTCAGGGTTATCTAACTATGATAATGATTATGACCCAGCATTACAGCCTACATTCTCTTGCGTTCTAGCAGCATCCCCAACCCTCAATAGCCAACCAATACCAGGGGAATGAAGAGCAAAGGACAGACTGTACTATCTTCCCTAACTTAGGCTTTAACATTCTCAGTCTGATGATTATCTAACCTTCCCTATCCATCTTCAACTTCCCACAACCCAGGCCTGATCCCCACCCCAAAAGACCCCAGTCTAATTTGCAGAATGGTACCTATTAAAGCACCAATAAAGTGAAAAATAGGTTAATGGTGGCAGGGAGGTTACTTCCAGGGGACCAGACAGTCTAGGGTGAGGATGCTCTGATCACTGCTTCTGATGAGCTGTTATGACTAATTTCCCTGTCATTCAGAGGGGAGCTCTGAAAGCTCAAGAATAAAGAGCAATGTAATATTTTCAAAATTCTTTCACTTTGTGAGTGCCTGTGTCACAGGCTGATTTCATCCACCCTTCCTTAGCCCATCTCTCTCCTTCTCCCTCCCCAATATGTTTCCCTCCTCTATTAACTGGCTGTTATGTGGACTGATGAATAGTTGGGGAAATTTTCATTCTGCTGAATACATCTTTCCATTCCTGCTCTTTTTTTAAACCAAAAAATCTCTGTTTAAAATGGACTAAACTGTGCTGTTTTACTTGTATGTGATCCTCAATAAAGTTTTCTGCAGCTCAGTTAGACTTTATCTTATTATAGTCTTCAATTAAGTTTTCTAAGACTCATGTGTCCTAATAAAAAACAATAAGGAAATGGAGAGAGAGCCTAATTTAGAAGGACAGCTTGAAGGCTTTATTGTTCAGTTTAGGTGCTATGCAAGGACTGGTACAAATAGCCAGGAGTGACTTTGGATGCAATATACGTTTTAAAGTTCTGACAATAAAAGTTGGAGAATATATAACAAATGCTATGGACCACAAGTGTCATTTGATTCTGCTTTTCTCCCCAAAACCCAAAAGGTTGTGGCTTGGGTGGGGGACATAAAAAGAAGGAAAAGACCATGGTAACTCAGGCTGTGCCTTCCTTCCCCCACCCATTGGCCACTGCTCCCACATCCTTCTAGGATTGTTCAGAAAGAAAGGTTAGACATCAGGCATCAGCAATGGCCTTGGTGTCTGGGAACAGTCCCCCAAAATAACAGCTTGCCCTGGGAGACAGGCTACATTCCCTGATAAAAAATGGAGATGGCACATATGCTAGAAAAGAAGTGTTACTGAGGGCTTAAGACAAGGTGGGAAGGAAAGAAGAGCCATGATTTGTGCTTCTCCCCTGCCTTTCACATAGAAAACAGTTGTGTTGATAGAAATATCTGGATAGACACACTCTGGAATGTGATAAATAGAAGGACCCTTAGAGATTATTTAGCTTAGTCTAGACTATCTCTTGAGCCTCAGATGAGAAAATTATCTCAGAGCCTAAGTGCCACCATGAGCACCCGGGGCTTCCACGGAAATTTTCTATTTTTGAAAATCATAGATCCAGTCCAATTCATTTGTACACATGGAAAATAAAGACCCAGAGAGAACAAGGTACTTATCGAAAATCATGTGTGAAGCTAGAGCAAGGCTAGGTCTGGAACTCAACTCTCTGGACCAGTCACCACAAAATATTATTATAATCAGAAATACTTCAGGCTTATACAGTATTTTAGTTCTTTTTAAACTGTATTCCCATAAATCAATTGCTCTTTCCTGAGAAAATATCATTATTATTTTTCCCATTATTTGGCCAATGAGAACATGAAACTCAGAGTAGCATGTCCAAGATGACAAAACAAGGTGTTTCACCCACCTTACAATCAGAATGACTTTGGCATATCAGCAACATGCAAAATACCAGTAGTGTAGCAGTAATTTTATGAATTCCATCCATAGCCCCCTCCTTGACTCTCTCATTGTTATGCTCTTAGCATCACCTATCATAGAGAAAGCAGATCTGTCAGCACCAAACACAATCAGATTATTCCACCCCTCTCCCACTGCTACTGCATTTCACCCTGAAATCTTCAGATAAACTAGGGATTGTAAGGCAGATAAGAGAATTCTACTCTTTTGATATATGGGTCCATGCTTATTTTCTTTTTTTAATTTTTAGTTTTAGATGGACAATAATAACTTTATTTTATCTCTTTATTTTTATGTGGTGCTGAGGATCGAACCCAGTGCCTCACATATGCTTGGCAAGAGCTTTACCACTAAGCAAATATCCCAGCACCATCTATGCTTATTTTCAAACTAAATTCATTCATTTGTTATTCTTCCTAGTACCTAATGGTTATGGCTCTTAAAGGATAGAAAACAGAAAAACATAATAAAAATAAGTACCTAAGTACCCAGTAGTAGCTAGTTGTGTGTGTGTGTGTGTGTGTGTGTGTGTACATGAGAAAGTGAGGGAAAGTGACAGAAAGAAGGAAAAGAGAAAAAGAGGGAGAAAAAAGTTTCACAGGAGTATATATTCCTTTTGAGTACACTCTTTTTGAAGGAGGAGACTCTTGGAAGCCTGTGTGGAAGAAGTGACATTTTAATCTGAGTCTTATGAACAAAATTTGGCCTTGTAGTGACGGGGAGAGGGAAAATTATTTTAGGTAGAAATTCTGAGAAAAAGCAGGAAAAGAATTTTTGTTTTGTTTTGTTTTGTTTTGTTCTGTTTTATTTTGTGGTGCAGGGTATTGAACCCATGGACTTTCTACCACTGAGGTATATTCACAACATTTTTATTTTTTTATTTTGACACAAGGTCTCCCTAAGTTGCCAAGACTTTTCTTGAGCTTGAGATCCTACTGTCTCAGTCTCCCAAACCACTGGAATTAAATGTGTGTTCTACCATGGCTGCACAAAATTACAAACAAGAGTAGAAAGAGTACAAATAAAAAGACAGGATGATGTCAAGATAAAAGTGAGACTTAAGGCTTGAGAGTCTGAACTCTTAAAGATATGAGGGTCCATTGAAAGACTTTGAATAGGTGAGTGACACCATCAGATTTATTTTAAGAGATTGCTCTGATCATTTTCCAGGTCAGAAATAAAGACAGCCTGAGGTAGGAGAAGAGAAGGGGGTAGGAAGTGGTTTGAAAAGGTTTAAATCAGTGATAATGGTATTTTGGGGGAAATCTCATAAACCTTGAAGAATCATCACCATGCAGGTATGTTACAAAATAAAGACCTTCCATAGATCCGTGTGCAAAACACAAACAAATCACAAATAGGCAAAATAATATGCAGAGACAATTTACAGTAAAAGAAGTATAAATTGTCAATAAATATTTTCATATGTGCAATCTCTAGAATAGTATAGAAAATACAAATGAGTAATATATATCTTTATTTTTTTATATATTATTTCATTCATAATATGTATGCAAATTAAAAGATGGCTTGATGAATGTATAAATGGATGAATGCATGGATATATGATAAGGCAAATAAAGTTGTATATTAATGATAGAATCTAGGTAGTCAATATATGGGTGCACACTACACAATTCTTTAAATTTTTTTGCATGTTTGAAAATAATATGTTCATGATGAAAATGGAAGTTGGGAAAGGAGGTTGTATTTTAATACACAACAACTTTGGCACAATAATTCATTTTCCAGAAATTTACTCTGCTGAAATAGGTGGTCACATGCTCACAGATAATTATCATAGAGATACCCTAAAACTCTGCATGCCACAGTGAAGAGCTGAAAATCACCTAAATTTCCATCAAGAAAGAAAGTTTTAATGCATACTCATACTATGAAATATTATGCAGCTTATGCAGCTATTTTAAAATATGAGGTAATTTTATAGATTGACATAGATTTCTAAAATATATGCAAAATGCAAATTGCATAATCAAATATAAAGTGCAATGTATTCGAATTTAAAAACAGTGAGTTAACACAGTGGAATGAATCTGGCATAAGTTTCCTCTGTACATATATGAATATACCACAGTGAATCTCAACATTTTCTGTATCCATAAGACTAGAATCCTAATTAGAAAATTAAAATCCTAATTAGGAGTATTAATCCTAAATACTCCATGTTTGTATAAATGTCAAAATTGTTATGTGTAAATGAAAAAGAAAAAATCAATGTTATTAAGTATATATGTATGTATAAATACTTTAGATGCACAAAGAAAAAGGGCTAGAAGAAGATACAGAAAACTATGATCTGTAGTAGTCCCCAGGAAAGGAAATTTAAAATGGAAATAAGGATAAAAATAAATTTTCTTTATTTTTATTGTGTGTACTTGTGTTTACTTTGGATTATTTACCATATATTTGCATATTACTTAATTTTTCAATATTTTATTAAATATTTGTCACTAATTTCTTTGTCTATTATTTATCAATCATTTATCTTTTCCAGTCAGTCATCTATCCATCTTGTTTTCTGATGCATATCAAAGATAAGTCAAATTATTTCTCTTCTTTTTAAAAATAAAATAAAACATCATCATCATTGACTATAAGGACTTAGCAGCTAAATAAATTGGGGATGTAGTGATGTGCATTCGGTGCCAGGAAAGAAAGATGAAAATGACTTAGGTGTCCTCTTGGTTAGATGCAAAAGAAAGAGCTCAGGAGCTGCCCTCTCCAGGTAGAAAGAGAAGAAAAGTCCCAATGTGTCAGGTGCTCTAGGCAGAGTAATAGTCACTAGAAATACAACAAGAAAAGTATTGGTGGAGTTTGGGAAGAAAGGAGAATGAGAAATTGATGTTAGAAAAGGGAAATATCCAAAAAAATCACCTCATTGAAATGGCTTACAGACCAGGGGCCTTGAATGAAGGAATACAACTTTCCAAAGGCAACAATATCTAGCAGCACAATATCTAGCAGCACTGCTCCAGAAACTACAAAATGGAGAGAACTGTATGTACATCCTTTGATCCTCTTCCCTCCTCCACCTACTTTCACCTACAATATAAAGGTGTTTTTTTAAGCTGTCAGTTCAAAATGGTTCCTAGCCTTATTATTTCTATTCCTGACAAAATCTATGAGTCTAAATTGGACTGTTCATTGAGGATACAAATTTTATAATAGTTTCATAGATCTTTAGAGCTGGGATGTGATGAATCTTCCAGTTAGAATTTCTCTATTGCCTTACTACAAGTTGACAAATTGAGGCTCAGAGTAGAAAAAACACTTGATCAAACTAGTCTCCTGACTCCCAGACCATGTTTCTTTCCATCTCTAAAGTAGGATTGGCTGGATATTTTCCAATATCATCAACTCCACCTTAGAAATCTGGATCCACACTGAACAGGTCCTTCTCAAAAGAAGAAATATGAATGATCAACAAATATATGAAAAAATGTTCAACATCTCTACCAATTAGAGGAATACAAATTAAAACTACACTGAGATTCCATCTTGCTCCAGTCAGAATGGCAATTATCAAAAATACAATTAAAAATAAATGTTGGTGAGGATGTGGGAAAAAGGAAATGCTCACATAATGTTGGTGACATTGCAAATTGTTGCAATCAATCTGGAAAGCAGTATGGAGAGTCCTCAAAAAACTAGGAATGGAACCACCATTTGACCCAGTTATCCCATTCCTCAACATATATCCAAAGGATTTCAAATCAGCATACTACAGTGACACAGCCAGATCAATGTCTATAGCAGCAAAATTCAGAAAACCTAAGATATGCAATCAATCTAGATGCCCATCAACAAATGAATGGATAAAGAAATTATGATATATATGCACAATGGAACACTATTCACCCATAAAGAATAGTGCCTTTATGACATTTGCCAGTGAATTGATGGGTCTGGAGAGTATCATGGTAAGTGAAATAAGCCAATCCCAAAAAAACAAAGGTTGAATGTTTTTACTGATATGTGGAAGCCAAACAATAAAAGGCGGGGGGTGGTAGAAGAGAAGTTCAGTAGTTTAGACAAAAGGGAACAAAAGGAAGGGAAGGAGAATAGGAATAGGAAAGATAGTAGAATGAATCTAACGTAATTTTCCTATGTAGCCAGCCTACCACCCGCCCCACAAGGATCCAGTGCCACACTTGCCACGTGCCAACGTGCCATACTGTGGCTCCCCATCTACCGATGCATGGAAGCTTCCATCCTGGGACACCTCCACCACCATCTTGGATTACCCCCAACTCTGAGGCTGCTGCCATCTTTAGTTGGGGCAATTTCCATCTTGGGACGCCTGCTGGAGACTAGAAGCCCATTATCAAGGTACCTCCAGGTTAGCTGCTGCTGCCATCACCAACTAAGAATGTGGTCACTTCATCTAGGGATAATAGCCAGGACCTGAAAGATCATCACCAAGGGCCCTGCAGGCTTGGTTATATCTGATGTATCCCTGCTAGTTATGCTAATAGTCACCATCTTGCTGCAGAGGCAGGAGAGAGTCTTGCAAGGGATAGGTAGGCAGGAAAAGGGTGTCAGGGCATCTTGATCCCAGCTTGTCCAGTCAAGCAACCTGGCACCCAGAGACAACATGAGAAGTATTGTTGTATCCCAGAGACAACATGGGAAGCATTTGCTGGGACCTGACATCAGCCTGGTCCATGAGTCCCTACCCAATATGGCATGAACTGATCACCTGTTCCTGCTGGTTTGGCAATCAACAGAGCTCTGTGGCTCCTCAATCCCCAGTCTCCCAACCATCCCCTAGCTACCAACCTGGCCCAGTGCCTGCAGCTATGTGGCTGGCCCACAACTCTCAACACCTGGTGCTGATTTGCCAAATACAGAACAGCTTTCTGAGACAGGCACACAGGTCTAGGTATTCAGCCCTCAGGACCCCCAGGGAGAAAGGTTCCTGATGGGGAAGTCAAAAGTGGAGGGGCAGGAGAGATACAATTTAGAGACTAAATTATAGACCATGAATTGTGGGGCCCACATGTGAAGGAAGGGTCTAAGACAAGGCTCCTGCATCACATGAGTGGACTCCAAAGGAGAGTCCTGGGGTGCAGTCTTCCAGAGGGACTGGCAATTGTTATACCCTGCCTCCAGGAAATCCATATTCAGCAAAATGAAATTAAACCCCTATCTCTCACCCTGCAAAAAACCTAACTTAAAATGGATCAAGGACCTAGGAATTAGACCAGAGATCCTGCACCCCAAAGAAGAAATCATAGGCCCAAATCTTCATCATAATGGCTTAGGACCAGACTTCTTTAACAAATTCCCGAGATGCAAGAAATAAAATCAAGAATCAATAAATGGGATGGAATCAAACTAAAAAACTTTTTCTCAGCAAAGGAAATAATCAATAATGTGAAAAAAGAGCATACAGAGTGGGAGAAAATCTTTACCACATGCACTTCAGATAGAGCACTAATCTCTAGAATTCATAAAGAATTCAAAAAACTTAACACCAAAAAAACAACCCGATCGAAAAATGGGCTAAGGAACTGAGCAGATTATTCACAGAAGAATATATACAATCAATCAACAAATATATGAAAAAATGTTCAACATCTCTGGTAATTAGAGAAATGCAAATCAAAATTACCCTATGATTTCATCTCACTCCAAATGGAATGGCAATTATCAAGAATACAAGCAACAATAGGTGTTGGCAAGGATGTGTGGAAGAAAGGTACACTCGTACATTGCTGGTGGGGCTACAAATTGGTGCAGCCACTCTGGAAAGCAGTATGGATATTCCTTAGAAAACTTGGAATGGAACCACCATTTGACCCAGCTATCCCACTCCTTGGTCTATTATACCCAAAGGACTTAAAATCAGCATACTACAGTGACACAGCCACATCAATGTTTATAGCAGCTCAATTCACAATAGCTGGATTGTGGAAGCAACTTAGATGCCTTTCAATAGATGAATGGATAAAGAAACTGTGTTACATCTACACAATGGAATATTACTCAGTCATAAAGAATAAAATTATGGCATTTTCAGGTAAATGGTTGGAGTTGGAAAATATCCTGCTAAGTGAGATAAGCCAATCCCAAAGAAACAAAGGCCAAATGTTTTCTCTGAATAGTGGATGCTGATACATAACGGGGGAGTTGGGGGGTAAAGAAAGAATGGAGGAACTTTGTACAGAGGGAAATGAGGGAGGGGGGTGTTGGGAAAGATGGTGGAATGAAATGGACATCATCATTCTATGTATATATGCGATTGCACAAATGGTGTGACTCTACATTGTGTACAACCAGAGAAATGAGAATTTGTACTCCATTTGTGTATAATGAGTCAAAATACATTCTGCTGTCATGTATAACTAAATAAAACAAATAAAAACATTTTCCTATGTACACATATAAAAATGCATAAGTGAACCTCACCATCATGCCCACCCAGAAGAATGGGATCCTAATTAGAATAAGATATATTCTATGCTTGTATAATTTTATCAAAGTGGATTATACCCTCATGTATCACTAAGAGCCAATAAAGTAAAATTAAAATTAAGAAATCTGGATCCATTCTTGATCCCACTGATAGTCTCATACGCTTTGTCTTAATGAGTCACAAGATCCAAGAGTTTCCCTTTCTCTTCCCCTTCTCCAACCCCGGTCCATCAACCTCAGAGAAGAAGTGAGGATAACACTCAATTCACTGACCACCTCCTCTACCTTCTCTCAGCAGCAAACAAGGTCAGTCAACCTGTTTCCTAGCAACAGACTTGAAGGCAGGAGCTTATTTTACCCACTCCTCTCTGCAGTCCTGTCCAGTTGCTTGGCACAATACCTCATGCCACCAGATACCCCATATTTTTGCACCACAGGACAAACTACCTTGGCAGTGGCCAGAAAGTCCTGCAGCTACCATAAGAAAATACAAAAAACTTCAAAGTGGTCCATTAATTTTTACCATTCAGACCCTTGGCTATTCAGAAACACTGTTCAGAAACATTTGAGCCTATCTCAAGTGGATGGATATTAGAGTGACATTTTAGCCAATGAAAGAAGGTGGCAAGATTGCACTTCTCCTGCAGGTGGCCCATCTTCAATGCATTATGGAGCTTTGATCCCCCAAATATTTGTGTGCAGGATATCCAACCCCATTTGTTTTTATTTTTGCTGATTGCTTGACATTGGTAGACACTGTCAAGAGCAATCTTTTGAGATAGCCAAGAAAAGTCCAATTCTCTGGCTTTACAGACAGGGAAGTTGGGGCCTAGAGAGGTTACATCACCAGTGAGTGACAATCTCTCAGTTCCTTTGTGCAAGCCTCTTTCAGTTCGACCAAATCAAAGTGGTTATCACCAAGCTCATCTTAACATGAAATGTGGAATAGCTGCAGCTTAGATGAGCAGTTTCTCCTTTCACAAAGCATTTTTCTGTTTCAAACATCATCTTCGACCAGGGCCCCCCACACACACACACGTACACACATCCCATCCTTGTCATATTAAAGGAAGGTGCCTCCAGCTGCCCACACTGAATCAATCTGGACTTTCAAAAGTTCAGCTATACGTCTAGGTGTTCAGCTGAACAATCACCCTGGAGTTAAATGTGCATTTCAGCCAACCTAGTAGTTACGCTGAGAAGCAGCTTTTGTAAGCTGCCTAAGTGTAATCATTTATTGTCAAGCTTGAGTCTTAAACACATGCAATAATGCATCACACAATGCATACAGTGAAGAGTCTGGACCAGAGATCCCCAGGGTGTCAGGCTGTCTCCACTGGTGGCAGGAGGTGGGGGGGACACGATGGACTGACCCCTTAATTTAGGATGGTTTTTTGTGTTTTGTGTTTTTTGGCTGTATTGGGAATCATACTTAGGGACTTGAATATGCTAGGTAAGCATCCTACCACTGAGTTATTCCCCCAGGCCCTTAATTTAGGATTTTGAATGTTCAGGGTTTAAAAAGTCCTCTTACTCACATAAAACAAATCTCCACATGAGGTCTGAATATCCCCCATAACATGGCAGTCAGGTGGTTCTTTAACATCTTTCTTAAGAGCCTGTGGTGACCTGGACCCCACTACCTCCTTGCCATTTTATCATTGAAGAGATGGCAAATGTTAAGTGGGATAATTTATGCAGAGTACTCAATGAAGTGTTCAACACATACTAAAAGCACTCTTCCTTCCCTATTAGAAAATGCTTTCCAATATAGTAAGCCTTCCCTTGCCATGCATCCTGTTGAATTCTGACCCATCTTAATTCTCCTTTCTGGGGCCACACAGAACAAATAATCCTTTCCCATTTACAGTTTTGCAGACATTGAAGATGGTTCCTCTGTCCCCCTCCCTTCTCTCACCTTGATATGCTGCAAAACTGCCCTCTACCCAAACTGATTTCATCTTCCTACATAGAGGCAACTTAGAGTTGGCCTTACTTTCAACAAAATTATGACATTTATTACTGGAGAATGACACTTGGGTACTTCCTAGAGAGTTAGGCTAACAGAAGTGAAGTTATCCTGTGGCACTCAGCCTCCTCCTTGCACTAACTCAAAACTTTGGCACAACATTTAAGTTTCCTGCGGCGTGAGGTCCTAGACCTCAGAGAAACCAATGGCTTTCTACTGCCAATGGCAGCTTACCTATCCCTGCCCTGAATTCCTCAATTACCTCTTCCTTTCTTCCTCATTTCCCCACCCTATCCCCTATCCTAAATCCTAAATCCATAAACTGGCTTGGTGACCCATGGAAACTGGCTGCTGGGCGGAGTTGTGGTAAGGGGGCGTCCTTGCTCACAGCTCTACCCTGGTGTGTAGCCAAACCTAGTAGCTGTGGTCTCTGCCACTTTCCAGGAGCTGGTGGCAAAATTGGGCTCTTCCTCTGGCAGCCTAAGCATTGGGTCAGCAGAGAACCGGTAGGTAATTTGCACTTACCTTACTAGTAGCGAAGGAGAAGCAGCGCTCCTTCGGACCACTGGACCAAGCGAGTGGGCACCACAGTAGTACTCGTTCCGCCACGCTGTGCCTCCGGGCAGCGAAAGTGGTGTGCGGCAAGCCGGCGACAGTCCCACGTCTTGTCTCAGAACAGGACAGAACCACTGATGAAGGGCCACCTGGATTGCGGGCTAGCTGGAGGCTTCTGGCACGGTGGCGGCTTCAGAGGGAGTCCCACTGTGACGAAGCGCGGCTGTCCTCCACTTCAGCAGCCCTCCTAGCAAAGGAGCCTCTGCTTGGCTTAGATCGTCCTTAGCCCTCTGCCGCACACCTCGGGAGGGGAGGGCCCGTCGCCTCCCTGTGAAGGTTATGAACGCACCTGGGAGCGCTCGCGGAGGCGCTTGCGGCGCCAACTAGGAACCAAGAAGGCCTTCATTGGACTGAGCGGCTCCCGGCCGCGGCTACTCGCCAGCGACTGGCCATCGGGGTGGCGAATTCTGCAGGTCACAATTGGCGGAAGATGGAGCCAAAGAGACAAATGCGGAGGGCGGGGGGGGGGGGGCGTAACTCTGAAGTTGGGGTCGGAACTCTGCCGCCAGCCAGTAAGAGGCTGGCTGGAGGCCAACACACGTTCCCTCCCGGCTCCCCAGAGGAGGTCTCTGAGACCTTGCTACTCCTGGGAAGGCGGAGGCTGTGGCGCCCAAGCCAGAGTGCACACCATGCAAGGGAGGGTCAATCCAGCTGCACACTAAGCACCCCCAACCCCGTCCAGCTGTCTACTCGGGTCGTGCAGTCCAGCTTGGTCCTCCAAGCTCTGACTTGTAACCCAAACATTTCATCAGCTTAATTGTTGAGCTACTAAGAGTAAAGGGCAACGAGCAGAGCTGGGGTGGCAAAGGCAAAGGGGTCCACCTCTTTGCAGGCTGCTCTGAGAGGCCACCTACACCTGCTACTTGAGTGCCCAGCAGAGCACTACACCCTCCTGAGAGGCTTCCTCACACTCCTAGGAAGCTGAGCAGGCTTGCAGGGGACTGGAAAGTGAGGGCACAACCGATGGTCCACAATCATTTTCCTGGGTCCCTTTGTGGCAATATTTATAGCAACCATATAGATTGAACATAATTTTATTGTAGTCACACTTTATTCTGTCATCAGGTTTGTTCTCTGTCCTTGCTACAACTCCATAACAGATTGTAAGCCAGAATGCCCCAAAAAGACCTTTATCAGGTTGGCATTAGAAAACAAAATCAATAAAGAAGTGAATTGATGCCCTTAATCAGCAAAGTGATCAGAGGGATGGTGCCTCCTGCAGATATACCTCTAAGGTATGCTCAGTTCTGTTATTGTGTTTCTTCCTCTACAAAGAACAAAACATTACACACTTTCTAAACTTCATAAATATTGTATGACTGCATGGTATACTGAAAAAAGTACTAGAGATTTAGGTTTGAAATCCCAGCTCTCTCTGGGTGTGGTGGTACACATCTGTTATCCCAGCAGCTTGGGAGGCCCCAAGTAACTTAGTGAGACCCTGTCTCAAAAAAAAAAATGGTGGGGATGTAGCTCAGTGATAAAGTACTCCTGGGTTAAAATCTCCAGTACCCCCACCCCGAAAAAAAACCTCCCAGCTCTGCTATTAGTTCATTGGTGACTTTGGGTGTGTTATACTCAGAGCCTCAGATTCTCCAATCTGTGAAATTTTAGGACCACCTGAAAGATACCCTTTCGACATTGTTCTTCAATACAAATTAGAGTTCTACCATCTTCTCTGTCACTATCATCTCTCCATTACTTTTATACTTTCATGAAGAAAGCCTGCATCAGTCATGGTAAGGGTAGAAGCAGGTACAGAAAAAAGAAACTCAGGAAATGATGGTAGTTGGAGCAGATCATCAGTACATTTTAATTTTATTGAAAGAAAATGATACATTCCCATGTACATGCAGATATATGTATCTCTATATCTCTGTTCTGGTATTGGATACTTATACAGAGTACCTCACAGGGTGTGTTTGCACATTACCAATTTTCTCTGGTTTCATTTTCTATCCAATATAACAGAAATCCTAAAGAAAGAAAAAGAGTGCACCCATGTTTGGTTTCCTAAAACACCTACCTGATACAGATTTGTTTCAGCAAAAGTCTACGATAGTTTTCCATTGTTTCATAAATAAAGTCTCAAATGCTGAGCATTGCATTTGAGACCTTCTAGGTTCTCCATATACAGAGAGTAGGTGCTTTGTAGACACTCACTAAATCAATACACAAAATGAAGCAAAACTTCCCATACTTAAAAATGTGTCATGGACTACCATGAAAGTTCCTCACAATGTTAAACAGAGTTACCAAACAACTTGAAATTCCATTTCTAGTTTTAAAAGAGCATTATTTGTTCTAAGAGAAAAATAGAAACAAACAAAATGCCCATTGACTGATGAATGAATAGAAATATATGGTGTCTGTCTTCAGTGGAATAACATTCAGCCATAAAAAGAATGAAGTACGGATATGTGTTACAGCATGGATGGATCTTAAAAACATTGTGGATATAGCCACATAAATGTTTATAGCAGCTCAATTCACAATCGCTAAACTATGGAACCAACCTAAGTGCCCTTCAACAGATGAATGGATAAAAAATTGTGATATATACATATACATACATAAATAAGGAAATATATATATACATATATATATATATACAATGAAATATTACTCAGCCTTAAAGAAGAATGAAATTATGGCATTTGCCAGTAAATGGATGGAACTGGAGAATATCATACTAAGTGAAGTGAGCCAATCAAAAAACAAAAGCCAATTGTTTTCTCTGATATGTGGATGCTAATTCACAATGGGGCAGGGCTAGGGAAGAATAGAGTTACTTTAGATTCTGTAGAGGGGAGTTAAGGGAAGGGAGGGGTATGGGGTTAGGAAGGATAGCAGAGTGAAACAGACATTATTACCCATGTATATATATAACTGTATGACCAATGGTATTCAACATCATGTATAACTAGAAGAATGAGAAATTATACTCCATTATATATGATGTATAAAAATGTATTTTACTGTAATGTATAATCAATAAAACAAAAAATTTACAGAAGCATTGTGGTGTATGAATGAAGTCAGACAAAAAATGCCACATATTTCATGCTTACATTGATATGAATTACCTAGAGAAAGCAAACCCATTCAGACAAAATGTTTATTAGTACTTGCCTGGGGCTAGAAGAAAAAGGGAATGGAGAGTGACTGCTAGTGGTTATGGAATTTCTTTTTAGGGTGATAGAAATGTTTTGGAAGCTGATAATAGTAATAATTGTACAATTCCAAATGTACTAAGACACACTAAATTGTACACTTTTAAAAGTGCAAATTTTATGATATATGTATTCTATCTCAGTAAAGACTTTTTAAAATAGTATCTTATGTAAATATAGCTGGCCATCTGAGGAAACCAGCATTATAAGAAGGGTCTCCATTTTACTAATAAATCTTACAATCTGATTTATTTTTGGCTTGACCCATTTTCTTTTCAACCTGATCCTAAACTGATTGTGACCATTTATACAGCACAGTTCCCGTAACTCAGCCAAATGTTTCTCTATTAAGCTCTCAGCTCCTCATTTTCTTGGAAGAAGAGTAAAAGAAATGCAAAAGGCCTCTTCTGGACTTTCCTCCCTATGAAGAGTTACAGGCCTGTGACTCAGGCTTATACTAGTCAGTATCTTGTGTCTAATAATCAGACTCTTATTTGGAAACCTCTGACAATCCCCAAAGAGTAGTCTGTTCTCACTAGCCAAACCCCAAGCTGTTTCTCCTCATTCATTCATCACTTACTTTTTGCAGGGTCATGCTTGGAAGACATGCTGCATTCTGCCAACATGATGCAGAGAAGGGCCATGCTGCTGTCTGTTTAAGGTGGGGGATTGGGATGGGGAAGAAGATGGAGGGCTAACAGGAGGGAGAGTTCCACAAAACAGCTAGGAAGAAATCATTGTCAACCTGAGGCAACTGGTATGGAGAGGGAGGAAGGAAAAGAGGAAAGAAGGGAGCAACTATAACATATCTCCTTTTGCTTGTAGAAGAAGAATCATGGTGACTAGAGAATCTTTGGGCCCAATACCTCATGCAAGTTTATGTGCAAAAACATAAGCACCCACCAAATACTTTGATAATATTGACCAATCTTTTCCTTTTTCCCCCTCTTTCCCCTCCAGGGTCATTGCACTTTCCTTGACCCTAAGAAGACTATGGAGTTGTCACCAGGGAGATGGGCAGCACATTTGCTACTTGAGGAATAGATTTCTACCTGTACCTTCCATTCTAGGCTGACCCTCATTGAAACAGATGCATGGTATTTTGGGCTCCCTGGTTAAACACAATTGGAGCAGTCCATACTTCATGCAACTCCAATCTCCACCTTCTGTAATTAGACACATTTACCTGTACAGTCAGGTGACACATTTTTCCTCCATATAGCTATGTGGGATACTAAGTTGCTTCAAAATCTATAAGGACATATTTTGTGTTAAGAATCTTGGCTTAGGAGTCTAGAGAATTGAGTTCTAGTATTGACTTTGCTGCTAAATGGTAATGTGATTTTAGGAACACCATTTTCTTCCTTTGAACTTGAGTTTCCCTATCCATTATAAAATAAGAAAGTAAAGCAAGGCAATCTCAAAACTTTTTTCCAAGTATAAAGTACTTTGAGTTGGAGAAGAAAATTTCAGTAGGAATGATAAAGTTGAGATATTATGAATTATTTTCCCAAAGACTTTTAAGTTCTCATTGAGTAAGGTGTTTTGGTAATGGAGAGAGCCAGTTTTCCAGGTCTGTTTCCAGGGGAATGGACTGCTGAGGGTAATTTATGTCACAAAAAAAATTACTTAGTTGCATAAATAACATCCACAGTTATCATAATTCAGGGCTCAAAGGTTTCTGTGAAGGTGGTTAAATAAGTTGGAGTAGGTCAGAAAGGAGGAAATGGTTCTGTTCCCCAATTTTCCAGAGAGAGCTCAATGAGGGCATATCAACTCCTCCCCTGAAGACTCATTGCAATAAGGTGGTATCAATGGAGAGTTCTTAGTCTAGAACTCAATGTGACAACACAACACATTGAGTGGCAACAGCACAGAATTGGAGGCCATGACACACTTCCATCGACTTCATATTTGGGTCTCTAACTGACCCTGAGAGAGACGTTGGTGGTTTCAAAATCCTGGAAATAGATCTCTCTATTTTTTAGCTTTCTCTTTCCAAGGACAAGTGTAAGTTACCCTACCCTCTGTGATCTCCGAATCAACTATCCAGCATTACTGGAAAAGCACAAAGAAAACCAAGCCTGATGCCCTGCTGCATTTCATGATGAATGACCATAGAAATCAAAGGAAAACTGCTGCCTGGTCAAACCTGGCCCTATCGTACATGTTCTTTCTTTTGATGTTTTCCCTTCTCTGCTCTAACCAGATATTTTTTCATAGGAATCAAGTCATACGATTCTATAGGCAGTTGACCATATGCTTGTGACCTGGGGGAGGGGAATGAATTAAGGACTCCCTCTACAGTTCTTTTTTTTTTTTGTATAGGGGATTGAATTTAGGGGAAATCAACCACTGAGTCACTCCCCAGCTCTATTTTGTATTTTATTTAGAGACAGGGTCTCACTGAGTTGCTTAGTGCCTTGGTGTTGCTAAGGCTGGCTTTGAACTCATGATTCTCCTGCCTCAGCCTCCCAAGATATTGGAATTACAGGCATGTGCCACTGCACCTGGCTCCCCCTATTATTCTTGAGGAATCAAGTCCCTGGTACTTGACTTACTAGCAGCATGGTTATCCAGAATAATTTAAATCTTCTAGTATGCAATCCTCAGGACATGAAAGGTTGCAGTAGAGATTTCCACCTGCTTAGTTCTATGGAGACCACAGAAACCTTGGGCTTCTGTCCTTAAATTCAACAAACCACATATCTTCAGAGACCTAGAGATGAATTCAAAGCCAAGATCACTTATTTTTTCTCCTCCCATTCTCAGTCCCAATCCAGATACTATAGCCCTAACATCTTCATCAGTAACCACCTAGATCCCAGGCACTCTCCTGCCTAGACTATCATATTAGCTTTCTAGCTCCCTGCTTCTTTCATTCTTGCCCCCTTCTCTCAGTCTTATTTCCAAACAGCAGCCAGATCATTTTAAAAAACAAGTCATTCCTAAGACAAGAGGCTCTCTTGGAGCCTCTCTTGGAGCCTCTCAGGGAGGACCAAAGACAGTGATCTTTCTGAAGTAGAAAGCTGACACTTTTTTGGTATATTCTAAGGTGTACTTTCAGAATTAGTAGAAACATAATTGACTCTCCCCTAACATTGTGGATTCGATTTCTTCAGACCTCCAGGTTTAGAATTATACTAATTTACAGTAATGCATCACCTGATGGGGATATGTTCTGAGTACTGTCAGGTGGTTTCATCTTCATGTACATATCATGGAGTACTTACACAAAACTAGATGGTATAGGTCAACCCCTCAGTTTAGCCTCTATGCAATCAGGGATATATATGAGACTGCTAATGGTATAAAAAGTATACAGTTTTTCAGTAAACTTTTTCATAAATATAAAATAAATATAAAACAAAATAATGATATAATCTAGTAAATATAGAGAGAGTTATTATCAAGTATTATGTACTGTATATAAGTACATACTCTATAGTTTTATATGATAATAAGTTTGTCTATAGGAACATCACCACAAAAAATTAGTAATGCATTTAATTATAACCTTATGATGGTCATGTCACTACATGATAAGAATTTTTAGCTCCATTAAAATATTATGGAACCACTACCATATAAATGGCCTGTTGTTCACCAAAATGTCACTATGTAGTGCATGATTGTATCTGGTGACAAATGGATGTCTAAAGAGGGTGATGGGACCCAGTTAATATCCTTATTAGTGACATATCTGCCACTAAGTTGTTTGGGAGGGGAGGAATTATGAAAGACTTTGAGGATGTTAGATAAATTTATTAAGCAGAGAAAGGAGACAAAAGTGAAGTCACAAAAGGCATAAACAGACATTTCACTGAAGAGGATATACAGATGCCAAATAAGCAAATTAAAATATGATCAGCATCATTTGTCATCAGGAAAACATAAATTAAAACTATGATGAAATATCAATACTTACCAATCAAAGTGGATCAACATATCCAAAATCAAATATAAAAACCTGTGATAACACACAAATACTAGGGAGAACGTGGAAGAACTGCATCACTCATATATTGCTGGTGGAAATACAAAATGGTACAGAAAATCTGGAAAAATGTTGATATTAATAAAAAAGAAAGCATGCAATTACCATGATCCAACAATTATGCTCATGATAATTTATCCTATATAAATACTTATGTTCACACAAATGTTTGTTAATAGTAGCTTGACTTGTAATACTTAAAACATGGAGGCAATGCAGATGTCCTTTAACAGGTAAATAGTTAAACCAACAATAGCACATTTGAACCATGGAATGTAACTCAGTGAAAACAAAAAATGTTGGTACATGCCAAGACATGGATTGTGGGGGGCCACTCTGCCATGTCCCGCATAGATGAGAAAAGGGTTAACTGCCGGAGGATGGTGTTGGCTGTATATATCACTCAATTACCCCAAAACTTATCTACTCAAAAGACACACAAGAGGGCTGGGGATATAGCTCAGTTGGTAGAGTGCCTGCCTTGTAAGCATAATGCCCTGGGTTCGATCCCCAGCACCAAAAAAAAAAAAGACACACAAGAGTCAATATTCTTTTGAAATGAGAGGGGGCATGACGGGTCTGGCCGTATCAGCTCTGGTCTCTTACAACAATAACTTGCCCAACTCTCTTTTATTTATAATATACAGATAAAGGGGGCCAGGACCAGGAGGAGCTTATTCTGTGATGGACAGGATAGGGTGGAGTTAGGGGAGCCATTCTCTTAAGGGGAATATTCCAGAAGGAGACAGGGAACCACTCCAATGCAGCACCACATGCCTCCAGGCAGTTCCTAGAAGCCAGGACTCTGCATCCCATGGCTCAACCTAGTCTCATTCTGCTAAATAAGGATGGCTTCTCACAATAGATGATCCTCAAGGGAATTATGCTAAATGAAAGAAAGTCAATTTCAAAAGTTGTAGAGTGTATGATTTTAATTTTTAATCATTATGTTTTGTTTTGTTTATGATTTTAATTTTTTAAACTTCTCAAAATAACCAAATTTGGAAATTAGTTATTATCAGTAGTTAGGGTAAAGAGTGGAATAATAGTGGCTGTGGATATAAAAGGTTGTATGAAGGATATTTTCTATAAAACAGTTCTATATTTTACCTGTGATGGTCATTACACAAATTGATATGTATGGTAAGATTGAATATAACTTAATTGCCCTCCATACATGCACACACACTTGAGTACATATAAAACTGCTGAATTCTGAATAATGTCAATGGAGTATGTCTATATCAATATCCTGGATGTTACATTGTACTATAGTTATGCAAGCTTCTACTATTTGGGAAATTAAGTGAAAGATATACATGATCTCTGCATTGCTTTTTAGAACTGCTTGTGCATCAACAATTATCTCAAAATAAAGTCTGGATTTTTTAAAAATATAATTCATGGCTATGTGTAATGTATCCTTTGTCAAGAACTCAGAAGGAATTAAATCAATTATACAAGAACTAAAACTACAAGGAATAATTTTAAAGATAATTCCTCCTGTATTATCAGTATAGTTTCCACTGAGAGTTTTGAAAATAAATTTGATAAAGTTGATTGCCCAAACATAGATTGCAGAAGATATTAGAGAAGTAAATAAATTAGCAATGCTTTTTCTAAAATGTGAACTTATGGTTTTATTTCCTTTTGACTGTGAAGAAGGTAACTGCAGTTAACACTGACAGTCTAAGTTCTTCTTGTGCCCTTTTAAGTGCCCCTTAAAATCATCCTTTGTGTGAAGCAGGAGGCATCACAATACTAGACCTTAAATTATACTACAGAAGCAAAGTAACAAAAATAGCATGGCATTGGCATCAAAACACACAGATACATAGACCAATGGTGCAGAATAGAAGACAAACCCACATAAATACACCTAAATAAACCCACATAAATACAGTTTTCTCATATTAGACGAAGATGCTAGAAACATACATTGGAAAAAGATAACCTCTTCAACAAATGGTGCTGGGAAAAAGTTAAAATCCATATTTAGCCAAGTGAAATTAAATCCCTATCTCTTACACTTCTCAAAAATAAACTCAAAGTGGTTCAAGGACTTAGGCACTAGAACAGAGACCCTGCACCAAATAGAAGAAAAGTAGGCCCAAATCTCCACCATATCAGCTTAGGGACTGACTTCCTTAACCAGACCCCTAAAGCACAAGAAGTAAAATCAAGAATCAATAAATGGGATGGAATCAAACTATAAGCTTATCCATGCAAAGGAAACAATCAAAAATGTGAAAAGAGAGTCTACAGAATGGGAGAAATCTTTACCACACGCACCTCAGATAGAGCATTAATCTCCAAGATATATAAAGAACTCAAAAAACTTAACAGCAAAAAAACAAACACATGAAAACAACAAAAACCCAATCAACAAATGGGCTAAGGAACAGTTCACAGAATAAGAAATGCAATAAATCAACAAATATATGAAAAAATGTTCAACATCTCTAGCAATTAGAGAAATGCAAATCAAAATTACATAGATTCCATCTCACTCCAGTCAGTGTGGCAGTTATTTAGAATACAAGCAACTATAAATGTTGGCAAGTATGTGGGGGAAAAGGTGCACTCATACATTGTTGGTGGGAATGCAAATTGGTGCAACCACTCCAGAAAGCAGTGAGATTCCTCAGAAAAGTTGGAGTGGAACCACAATTTGACCCAGTTATCCAACTTCTCACTTTACACCCAAAGGAATTAAAATCAGCATATTACTGTGATGCAGCCACATCAATGTTTATAGCAACTCAATTCACAATAGCTAAACTATGGTACCACCCTAGATGCCCCTACAACAGATGAATGGATAAAGAAATTGTGGTATATGTGCAGAATGGAATATTACTCCACCTTAAAGAAGAATGAAATCATGGCATTTTCTGGCAAATGGATGGAACTGGAGAATATAATGCTAAGTGAAATAAGCCAATCCCAAAGAATCAAAGGCCAAATGTTTTCTCTAATATGCAGGTAGAGGAGAATAGAGGTACTTTGGATTGTACAGAGAGGAGTGAAAGGAGGGGAGGGGGTATAGGGTTAGGAATGATAGTAGAATGAATAGGACATTATTACCCTATGTGCATATATGATTACACAACCTGTGCAACTCTTCATCATGTACAAGAAGAATGAGAAGTTATACTCCATTTACATATGATGTGTCTAAATACATTCTATAATTATGTATAACTAATTACAACAAATACAATTGTTTAAAAAAGCATCCTTTGTCAGCTGAGCGTGGTGGCACATGCCTGCAATTCCATTGGATCAGGAGGTTGAGGCAGAATGATGGCAAGTTCAAAGTCAGCCTCAGCAATTTAGTGAGGCCCTAAGCAACTCAGTGAGACACTGTCTGTAAATAAAATTCAAAAGGGGCTGGGGATGTGACTCAGTGGTTGAATGCCCCTGAGTTCAATTCCTGATACCAAAAGAGAAAAAAAAAAATCATCCTTTGTCCTGAGGAGTACAAACTCTACCCCACTCCCAAAACTGCTTAGAAAAAAAAAATTTGAATTAACCCAAGGCTAATCCATAGAAATGACCCTAATCAAGGTAGCCAGGTATTGAATGATAGTGTAGCCTCTTGTCATACCCTGGTTAAGCTGGATTCCCCATTTGTAGACCTCTATGCTGAGCTACATTTGTCTACCACTGCCTGTGTGTACCAGTGAGTGCTTGCTAAGTGAGGAGGGTGAACTGGGAAAGGCAACTATATTTTACTGCCTCAAAATTTTCCTCCTTGCTTGACATTTTCATCTACCCAGCACAAAAAAGAGGCAGACTCTCTTACCAAGTACCCCAAATAAAGTTTCATTGATTCTAAAATAGGGGGAAGATAAATAAAATATTGTTTATTGTTTTTGTTTATTGTTTATTGTTTTCTGCATATCAGAGAAAACATTTGACCTTTTATTCTTTGGGATTGGCTTATTTCACTTAGCATTATATTCTCCAGTTCCATCCATTTGCCAGAAAATGCCATAATTTCATTCTTCTTTAAGGTGGAGTAATATTCCATCTGAATCACCCAGATGGAGGGATGTAAGAGAACATTGAGTCTGTTGCTGGCCCCTACGCAGAGAAAAATGACCTCATAAGTCTTTCCTGTCCTGGATTATTCTGATGTACCTATTAGTAGCTAAACACCAAGTCTTGGCAGGAGTCCCAGTCTCCATGACTCTAAGTTGTACCCACACCATTGCTGAGGCGGTTCCTTTTCTCACAACTCTGAGGGTGAGTCACACACCAAAACAAACAAACATTTCCTCATATGAAGACAGACTGTAGTCCATAGGAGCCCGGTTGGCAGGCTCTGCTCTGCAGGATTTACTGCAAAGGTGGTCACTCCCTTATGAAGTAGGGAAAATCAGTGAGTAGATATTTGATCACCCTTATGGGGAATTTGTATACTTCTCCCCTCCTTTCCAGAATTCTGATTGATTAAAGAGAAGTCAGAGAGCTTCCCTGATGTCAGGGTTTCCTCTGATTGACTAAAGTTCCTAGCTGCATTCCATATCACATTCTTCAATTCTAGAAGGAACATATCCAAAATCAGTTGAAAAGACTACTGCTAAGCATGAAATAGTAAAAGGGAAACCTTTAAACAATTACGTCAGTGAGTAAGGCTAGAAGGTTGCATTATTAAACATTTTTGTTTTTATACACAACCCAAAACTTTGCCAGGTAACAATTCTGTCCCCTACTTTAGAGAGAACCTGTCTCACACGGAGATATTCTAAAGATGGTTGTCAAGAGAATTACCTTGGTAAAGAAATACAAAAGTGTAGTTTCACACAGTTAGAATAAAGTAGAAAGAAATCTTCCCTCTCTTGAGCTCTTAGATTTTGTGGGGAATGGTAGTGAAGGTTGAGGCGACAAGAGGAAAGGGAAGTTGAGGTATATCCATTACTACTGTTGCTCCTGAATGAAAGGGATGTGGGGGTTGTCTCACTTCCTCCCCATCTGCTCTCAGGGTCATGGGAGTGCATAGAAGAATGCAGAGGCTTTGCTTGCTATAGAAACCAGCTGGGATCCTTTTTGGCCTTTCTGAATAAGAGGTCTCTCAGAGGGCCACTTTATTGAACAATTCCAAGTGGGCTACCATTCATCTTGCAATCTAGGTGACTCACACCCCCTGTAGTTACAAAGCAGTCTATATAACCCTATACAAATCCTTAATGACAGCTGAGGGGCAAGAGCATATAAGGGTGACAATGAGCCACAGATTAGAGGTTTTCCAATAGCCAGGCAAAACCAAAATCATTCCAACAGCACAAGTCGGGCTTCAAAATAGGCATCATTAAATATTCCTAATTTTGAGGCACAAGAAAATGTGATCAAGAAGTGAGGCAAAATAGTCTTTTCAGGAAAATTAAGGAAAGAATAGAAAATACTTTTTCCAGTTGAATTAAGTACAGCTCTGCCTGGAGGCAAGAAGGGGACATGAGATCTCTGGGAGGCCTGGCTAGTTCCAGTGCATACAAACTTCTTAGAGAAGAAAAGGGCGTAGATAATGAACCAAGCCGCAAGGGATAAAAATCTAAATGCCAACAACTAGATCAAAAAAATCGTAAGGGAGCTGTCTTTCAGATGCTCCTGCTTTAGAACTGATGAGACTATATTTTATATAAATCTTGTGCTTTAGAGAAATTTAGTCTCCCTAACATTAAACATAAGCCAAATAGACTTTAATCTCAAAGCGAGTCCAAACACACTCTCTCTCATACACACATACCTTACCAGAATGTAATTATTAAAAACCTGATTTATTCTTTTGTTTTTCCCACCATAGCAAAAGACCTATCTTCACATTGACTGTGGACAACATTTTCTTACAATTGAGACAATTGGGGCTCTCAAGGTTTGATTCTATTTAGTAACAGTGGTAAAAAGAGGCTTTGGGTTAGAGAGATTTCTTACACACCCACCCACACACACCCCTCACAAATAGCACAGGATAATGACCTAATATGCTTTAAAGGTTATTATTATTATTATTATTATTATTATTATTAAGACGATAATGCAAAATTTTGCTATGTGATCTTGAAACAAATTCCTTCCCTGTGACTTGGTTTTTTCATTCTAAATTGAAAAGGTTGAAATCTATTTCACTGATCCCTACCAATCCATCTGCCCCTTGGCATTGTGACTGAGGGCATTCTGTACTTGCTAGTGCTGATACTGACCCTGAGATCTTCTTCAGAGCACCCACAACAGCTCAGTGTTCTCTATAAAGAATACAGGAGAAAATAAATCACAAACCAAAATCCAGATCTACATAACATAAAATTGATGATGTCAGGGAACCAATGCTCTGGGGAAATGCACTGCATTCCCTCCCCTCCCTTTTCATCTCTGCCCCTCTGCTCTTCCCACTCAGCATGCTCATGTATGCACATGCCTAAGCATGTATTAAGACAGATATTTCCCTACCTTTTGATTTCTGAACTATTTAGATCAACATCTCCCAGAGCCAGACAGGGACTTTTAAAAGCAGCTTCTACCCTGGAACATCCATGTTGTCTCAGAGGATATTTTTCACTAAGGAGATGGCAGCTAATGCCAGCAAAACTAATTTGACCCATAGGATTTCAATGATCCAGGTATTTGGAGAAATTGATGTGTAAGGATCTCAATGATCTTGGTTTTAGGTAAAATGGATAAATGGGAATTTCTATGGTTTCAATTTTAGATGAAATTTGATGGGTAGGATTTCAATGATCTAGGGTTCCACTAAAATTGATGAATGGGGATTTTAGTGCTTCAGAATCAGGTAGAGTTGATGTGTACAGATTTATATGATAAATATCTGCCTATTTCCCATGGACATAAATGAAATAAAATATGTTGGACAGGATCAAGCATATGTGCTATGTCTTAGTAGCACTTAGGCTCAAACTAACAGCCAGGTTGAGCCTATTACTCCCTACTGACTTTTCTTGTTTTCAGTCATGTTAACAAGCATTCTTTGGGACCCTACTATATTCAGTATGGGATAGTAAAAACAACAACGAAACACAGAAAGCCCAATGTTAGGAAAAATGGGTTTGAAATTCTGCTCTGCTGTTTGACCTATGGCAAGTCACTTTTCCTCTCTAGGACTAATATGTTCTTTCATAAATGCACTGGTATTGTTGTCATGTTACCTTCACAGGATTTTCTTGAGATGCAAGTAGGATGAAAGAGGACAAGTGATTCATAAACCATAAAAGGCTATATTATTATGTGGTTCCCAGTTATTTGAGCAATACAAACTTGGTACATTTAAAACATTTAGAATCTATTAGAGATTTTATTACAGGATACAAGACATATAATTGAAACTTAATAACAAACTAAGATAGGGAATAATCAAATGCAAATTTATGTTCTGTGGACTGTTACAAGAACTCAGAAATGGGGGAGACCATTCTTGGAGTGGAAGACATTAGGGAAAGCCTACTGAAGAAAAGAGATATAGAAAGTATTTTTTAAACTTATTTTGTACATTTGATTCTGATTGTAATTTCCTTTGAACATTGTATATCATTATTATAAAACAATGCAAACCATTCATCTGGTCCATACCTCTTTTCACAGATAGAAATGCTGAGATCTAATATTTAGGCCACAGTAGGTAATTGATATTTTTAAGGGGGGCCTCAGTATAGTGGTCCAGTCCAAAGTACAGTAGCTTTCCTCTTCCTGTAACAGTACCTGCTTCTAAGAGTCAGAACCCAAACCCACTTCCTGCCAACTTCTGTATTTTTGATGGCAGGTTGCTTCTTACAAGACAGAATTCAAGTGTACTGGGAGAGTTGAAATGCTGGTACTTAGGAAGATTTAATCTCACAGCATGGAAGAGAAGGACTGGAGACAAAGAACCTAGATAGAATAATATTTTGCTAACCCAAACTTGAGAATGGGAGATCCTAAACCAAGAAAACGGAAAGGAAAAGGAGTCTGAGAGAACAAAAAAAACTTCAGAAGACATGCTGATTGGACAGAAGAAGAGTGAAATAGAAAGGTCTAGAAGATGGGTATAAACAGACACTCTGGACAAAGTGGAGCTGTTTTGTGTGGATGCAGGTAGAGAAAGCAAGAAGTAACCTATGTTTTGAATGTTAAGTTCTCTTATGTTATTCATTATCTTGTGAATAAAATGTTTTAATTTATGAAATTTAATCTATGAGCTGACTTTGGCACACAGATTTCATTAAATTTATTGTCATTCTAATCATGTGGAGAAATATGCAGACATTCTAATTGCTAAATACCTAGTTCCTGCATTTAAAAATGTTTACTATGAGTTTTTTTTAATTTCCCCCCGATGTCTTCTGTTATCCGTGCATCATTCAACAGCATATTATTTAATCTCCAGGTGTTGGAGTAGATTCTGTTTTTTATTTTATCATTGGTTTCTAATTTCATTCCATTATGGTCTGATAGAATACAAGGTAGTATCTCCATCTTTTTGTATTTGCTAAGAGTAGCTTTGTGGCATAACATATGGTCTATTTTAGAAAAGGATCCATGTGCTGCTGAGAAGTAAGTGTATTCACTTCTTGATGGATGAAATATTCTATATATGTCTGTTAAGTCTAAATTAGTGATTGTGTTATTGAGTTCTCTAGTTTCTTTGTTTAGTTTTTGCTTGGAAGATCTGTCCAATGGTGAGAGGGGTGTGTTAAAATCAACCAGTATTATTGTGTTGTGGTCTATTTGGTTCCGGGAGTTGAGAAGGATTTGATTGACCTACATAGATGTGCCATTGTTTGGGGCATAAATATTTATGATTGTTATGTCTTGCTGATTTATGCTTCCCTTAAGGATAATGAAATGTCCTTCACTATCCCGTCTAACTAATTTTGGCTTGAAGTCCACTTTATCTGATATGAGAATGGAAACCCCTGCTTTTTTACTGGGTCCGTGTGTGTGGTATGTTTTTTCCCATCCTTTTACCTTCAGTCAATGGGTATCTTTTTCTATGAGATGCATCTCTTGGAGGCAGCATATTGTTGGGTCTTTCTTTTTAATCCAATCTGCCAGTCTATGTCTTTTGATTGATGAGTTCAGGCCATTAACATTCAGGGTTATTTTGAGATATGATTTGTATTCCCAATCATTATGGCTTATTTTTGGTTTTTAACTTGACTTGGTTTCTCCTTTATTTGGCTATTCCTTTAGGGTAGTTCCTCCCTATGCTGGTTTACATTGTTGATCTTCATTTCTTTCTCATGGAATATTTTGCTGAGAATGTTCTATAGTGCTGGCAAATCTGAAGGTGAGTTTTTCTGGGTATAAGATTCTTGGTTAACATCCATTTTCTTTCAGGGCTTGGAATATATTGTTCCAGGCTCTTCTTGCTTTTAGGGTCTGTGTTGAGAAATCTGCTGATAACTGTATTGGTTTCCCCTTGAATGTAATCTGATTTTTTCTCTCACAGCCTTTAAAATTCTATCTTTATTTTGTATGTTAGGTACTTTCATTATAATATGCCTTGGTGTTGACCTGTTGTAGCTTTGTACATTTGGTGTCCTGTAAACCTCTTGTATTTGATTTTCCATTTCATTCTTCAGATGTGGGAAATTTTCTGACATCATTTCATTGAATAGATTATTCATTCCTTTGGTTTGTATCTATGTGCCTTCCTCAATCCCAATAATTCTTAAATTTGATCTTTTCATGATATCCCATAATTCTTGTAGTCATTGTTCATGAATTCTTACCATCTTCTCTGTTTGGTCAACTTTGTTTTCAAGATTAAATATTTTGTCTTCAATGTCTGATGTTCTATCCTCCAGGTGATCTAGCTTGCTGCTTATGCTGTCTATTGAGTTTTTAATTTGGTTTATTGTTTCCTTCATTTCAAGGATTTCTGTTTGGTTTGTTTTCAACGTCTCTATCTCTTTATTGAAATGGTTATAGATTCATGAGTTTCTATTTTGACAAATTGTGACTGAGATAATATTATGATGTTCAAGTAGATATGCCTTCCAGAAAATCATAGGAGTTTAAGGTGTAAATTGAGGAGAGAAATGAAAGTAAACAAGAATATGAATTTTACAAATTAGTTTAAGAGCCAAAGACTCAAACATCTGCATAAATATATGACCATAATAAAAATAGTATCTAACTCAGGAAGGAAAAGCAAGAGGCAGAAATCTGCACATTAGTTTTTGTAAGACATTGTCATATATTACAGTGGAATCTTAATGATAGCTCTTGGAATTCCATTCATTCCTTCATGTTCACTTAATAACTATTTATTGATTACCTCTTATGTATGTACCAGTTATTGTGGGTACAATACATTCTGTAGGCAGACAGGCAGACAATAAAAAAATGAGAACATGTTTTTCAGGTAAAGAAATTGTTATAAGGTAAAATACATCAGGGTAAGATAATAGAATTAAGAAAAATAGACTTCATGTCTTCTCTGTTTAATCACTCAAGTATCTGTGTTAAAGGCTATTTAATTTGAGATATGTAGATAAACTAGGATTTTTAAAAAAAACTACATTATGCATTTTGCAGATAGTATTGCACAATAAATGTTAAGAAGTGAATATTACTCTGTAGTATTGAAAACACTGTAAGGCAATTTAGCAAGTGGTTAAGATCATTGGATTAGAGCTGTGGGTGTGGCAAAAAAGAGAAATAGATGGTACTATTTGTGATGGTTGATCAAAGAAGACATTTATGAAGAGGTGAGATTTGTGTAACAGGCTGAAGGAAGTGAATGGATAAGCCATTCAATATCTAAGAGCAGAGCAGTCCAGGCAAAGAGGGATGTTGTGGTTTGAATCTGGAATGTCCCCCAAGTTCTCCAGTTTAGAGGGCTTGTTCACTATTGTAGGAATATTCAGAGGTGGAACTTTGGGAATATGATTGGATCATGAGGGCTTGGGTATTATTGATGGATTGGTTAATTGATGGGTTAATTAATAAATTAATCAATTGATGTGTTCATACTTGAAGGAACTATTATGAGGTGGGACCTACCTGAAGGGAGTGGACTCTTGGGAGGTGTAACAATGAGGATTATACCTTGTCCCCAGCTCCTTATTTTTTTCTTCTTTCCAGCCGCCATGAGGTAAGCATCTTTGCTCTACTACACCCTCCCTACCATGATATTCCATCTCACCACAGGCTCAGAATGAATGCAAGTAAGTGACCATGGATTGAAAACTCTGAATTCATGAACCAAAAGGAAAGTTCCCTCCTCTCAGTTAATTTCCTCAGGTATTTTTTCACATTGAAGTAAATCTAGCTAACAAAGGGGATAATGGTTTCAAAGTCCCCCAGGAAGGAGAGCACCTGTGTTTTCAAAGAAGCAGGAAAGTCAGTGTACCCAGAGTGGAGTGAACAAAAGGAAGAGAGTGGAAATGGAATCAGAGAGTAAAATCATGTAGGGTCTCTTGAGTCCATTTTCAGGATTTTATTCTGTGTGGATGGGAAAACTGTTAGGGGGTTTAAAGTGTAAGAAGTTAAAATCACTTGTTCAAAATTATAGAATTAACTCTAGAATGAAATAACAATGCTACAATTCCAACATAGATTGTCTTGACTATGGGTCCAAGAAGTAGTCAGAGATAAAAATAGCATCAGGGAAGGGGAAAATAAATGACCACTTTGGTAAGGAAATATCCTCTTCACCTGAAGGGAAATGGCTTTTGTCTCACAATCCTGAAAGGCAGCTGTCCACATACCCACAGTATCCTAAAGATGAACCGTGTTTGCCCAACATTTGTTTCTCCTCTCCCTCATGTCAGAAAGTGGATTATTATGTCATTCAAGATAAAGGCTACCAAGAGGTCAAAATAGAACCTTCCCTTTCAGACTAGTGAATATGCACATTCTTAATATTTGCCTGCAGAATTAATGTGTCTAAAGAACAGCTAAGAAAGAAGTTTGCACTTTTTGGGAATTTTTCCCAAATAGTGGGACTAGCAGTTTCTAGACCTTTTGGGATATCCCATCACCATGGTCTGACATCTAGGCCACTTGGGGAGGTTTATGTATTTCCATGGTTACCTTCTGCCTACCACCATCTAGGAAATAAGCCTAAGATGAGCGGAGAGTGTTCCTTTACATTACAGCTTAGATAGGGTAAGTATCATTTCCTATTTGCAGGATCCACATCACATTCAAAATTCAGGCACCCCTCAGACTTTGGGCAAATTTTGCCCAGGCACACCTAGGAAAACCAAATGTAAGATGAATCTGATGTTCCAATAAAAGCATTATCATAACTGCCTTATATACAGGCTTGTTCAGAAACTTACTATCTAATTTCTTCTTGTAATCTCCCAGAGCACTTTTAGGTAATGAAATACTATTAATTCCACAAATAGATATTTATACTTCCTGCATAAATATTTCTAAACTTTACTATTTGAATCAATCAAAGAGAGAAATACTTTAATTAATTCTATTTATTTAATAACTGTTCCTTCCCTTTTCCAACTCCAGGGAGAGAAAGGTACCTGTGACCTAGAGCCAAAGGAAGAGGATATTTTGAAATCAGAAAGCATACTGACTTAGTGACACAGGACAAAAGCTATTTTCTGTTTCATGTATATATTCATGGGTGAAACTGAAGGATAAAATAAATACTGACTTCTGTAGGGGATATTTCCTGAGTTTACAGCAGACTATATTTCACACACATCATTGAATTCTACACCTACCTGCTCCTTGTGGTTACACTAACAGGAGACCCTTGTGTCAGAACCTCTTGAGTGATTCCAAGTGCCAGAGTCTCTGAAACAAGGTTAATTCCACCCCCTACCCCATTGGGCTTAGGGATAATATCTGTGCATAGAAGTGCATCTTGTATTAGGCCTCCTAAGAGGAGGGACTAGGAGAGCCAATATTGGGTATCTTAAGGAATCCTTCCAGATTTTTTCATCAGAGTGGTCATAGAATTATCAAACCAAAAGGATACATGTCAGCAACAAGGTAGGGGACATGAATAGGCCTTAGCACAAAGCATCAGCTCTTTCTTGGTTCTGACAAGTTCCCTCTACCACCTTGTTATCTCCCTGAATGCCACCTTTTCCAGCCCTACTATAGATCCATCTTCTGATTGAGAGACCTGTCGTATGGCTCTGTGAGAACTGTCTGGACATAAATGCCAAGAGTTCAGGGGAATAGCTTGAGTTACTGTGAGGGAAAACTTGAAAAAAATGACTAGGGCACTAACATGCTAATTTCCAATAGTTCTGCAGGTGCTCCTTAAGAAAGGAGGTCATCAGAGAATTAGGACAAAGATGTTCAATATTTTCAAGGATGATTCTGTTGACCTAGATGACTGTGACTCAGATTTTTCTCTAAGCATTTGTGGCATATTCACACCTTCTTAGAAGTTATAAAACTACACTATTCTCCCTATTCCAGGCTCTACAGTCCCCTCTCTGTTAAAACAATACAACAAATTACCTCAGAATAGTTAGAACACATTTGGGTAGAATCAAGGTTTTGAGGTACTTAGAGATCCTTTAGTCTGTTCTTTCTTTTCATAGATTAAAAAAACCCAGCTCCAGTGAAAGGAGCAAATTTACCCAAGGTCATATGGCAAATTAAGAGCAAAGATGCCATCGAAACTTTAGGACTTTCAAACCTCATGCCTTCTCCAGAAACATAGATAATATATATTTATATATTATATATGCATATTATATATATATATATATTAGTTTTAGGTGGACACAATACCTTTATTTTATTTTTGTGTGATGCTGAGGATAGAACCCAGGGTCTAACACATGCTAGGCAAGCACTCTACTACTGAGCCACAACCCCAGACCACAGTAATATAATTTTGAGTATCAGCTTATCTATCTGAGCTGAGAAATACAGGTGTCCTGACAGTAGCCATTTTCACATGACATCTTTGGTTTTGGCTGGGCCACTTCCCTAGTTAGCTAGCTTCATCTATTATGGATGGATCTTTGCTGCTTTTTATTTTAGGAATCTCCCTGTGTTCACACCCTATGATGGTAAAGTTGGAGTCAACTTGACTGGTCCAGACTAATCAGTTGCTATGTTTATCTGGGAGGATTTACAGATGAAATTAGCATTTTTTACCTACTTTTTTATTATTGGGTCTTTTCAATTATACATGACAGTAGAACCCATTTTGATATAATTGTACAGCAGGGAATGTATCTTTTTTTCACAATGTAGATTCACATGATTCATATAATCTTACATATACATAGGGTAATACTGTCTGTCTCAGTCTACTATCTTTCCTTCCCCCACCACCTCCCATCCCATTTTCCTCTACACCATCCATACCTCCTCCATTCTTTTCTTATCCTCCCCGTAACCCCCCACCCATTATGTATCAGCATCCACTGATCAGAGAAAACATTCGGCCTTTGGTATTTGGGCTTGGCTTATTTCACTTAGCATAATATTCTCCAACTCCACCCATTTACCAGCAAATGCCATAGTTTTGTTCTTCGTTATGGCTGAGTAATATTCCATTCTGTATATATACCACAGTTTCTTTATCCATTCTTCAATTGAAGGGCATCTAGATTGGTTCCATAGTCTGGCAAATGTGAATTGAGCAGCTATGAACATAGATGTGGCTGCATCCCTATATTTTGCTGATTTTAAGTCCTTTGGGTATAAACTGAGGAGTGGGATAGCTGGGTCCATTCCAAGTTTGTTGAGGAATCTCCATACTGCTTTCCAGAGTGGTTGCACCAATTTGCAACTCCACCAGCAATACATGAGTGTGCCTTTTCCCCACATCCATGCCAATACTTATTATTGTTTGTATTCCTGATAATAGCCATTCTAAATGGAGTTAGATGAAACCATAGGGTGGTTTTAATTTGCATTTCTCTAATTACTAGAAATGATGAGTACTTTTTATATATTTGCTGATCACCTGTATATCGTCTTCTGTGAAGTGTCTGCCCAGTTCCTTAGCCCATTTATTGATTGGGTTCTTTGTATTTTTGGTGTACAAAAGTTTTTTAAGTTCTTTATAAATTTTTGAGATCAGTGCTCTGTCTGAAGTGTGTGTGGAAAAGATTTTCTCCCACTCTGTAGGCTCTCTTTTCACATTATTGATTGCTTCTTTTGCTGAGAAAAATTTTTTTAGTTTGAATCTGTCCCATTTATTGATTCTTCCTTTATTTCTTGCACTCTGGTGGTCATGTTGAAAAAGTCTGGTCCTAAACCAACATGAAGAAGATTGAGGCCTACAATATCTTCTATTTGGTGAAGAGTCTCAGGTCTAATTCCTAGATCTTTGATCCATTTTGAGTTGAGTTTGTACAGGGTGAGAGATAGGGATTTAATTTCATTTTATTGCATATGGATTTCCAGTTTTGCCAGCACCACGTTTTGGCATCTTTTCTCCATTGCAAGTTTTTAGCACCTTTGTCTAGTATGAGATAACTGTACTTATATGGGTTTGTCTCTGTGTTTTCTATTCTGCATCATTGGTCTACCTGTCTATTTGGTGCCAATACCATGCTGTTTTTGTAACTATTGCTCTATAGTAGAGTTTAAGGTCTGGTATTGTGATACCTCCTGCATCATTCTTCCTGCCCAGGATTATTTTGGCTATTCTGGGTCTTTTGTTCTTCCAGATGAATTTCATGATTCTTTCTTCTATTTCTATTAGAAATGTCATTGGAATTTTTATTGGAATTGCATTAAATTTGTATAGAATCTTTGGAAGTATGACCATTTTGATTATATTAATTATGCCTATCCAAGAACATGGAAGATCTTTCCATCTTCTAAGATCTTCCTCAATTTCTTTCTTTAATGTTCTATATTTTTTGTTGTAGAGGTTTTTTAACTCTTTTGTTGGACTGATTCCCAAGTATTTTATTTTATTTGAGGCTTTCGTGAATGGAGTTTTTTTCCTCATTTTACTTTCAGATGATTCATCGCTTATGTAGGTAAATGCATTTGATTTATGGGTGTTTATTTCATATCCTGATATTTTGCTGAATTCATTAATTAGGTCTAAAAGTTTCCTGGTGGAACTTTTTGGATCTCCTACATATAGGATCATGTCATCAGCAAATAGTGACAGCTTGAGTTCTTCTTTTCCTATTCGTATACCTTTAATTTCTGTGGTCTATCTAGTTGTTCTGGCTAGCATTTCTAGCACAATGTTGAATAGAAGTGGTGACAGTGGGGATCCTTGTCTTGTTCCAGTTTGTAAAGGGAATACTTTCAGTTTTTCTCCATTAAGAATGATGTTGGCAGTGGGCTTAGTATAAATAGCCTTTACAATGTTGAGGTATGTTCCTTCCATCCCTATTTTTTCTAGTGCTTTGAGCATGAAGGGGTGTTTATTTTGTAAAATGCTTTCTCAGCATCTGTCAAAATAATCATATGATTCTTAACCTTAAGTCTATTGATATGATGAATTACATTTATTAATTTCCAGATGTTGAATCAACCTTGCATCCCTGGGATAAACCGCACTGGATCAGGGTGCACTATCTTCTTAATATTTTTTTGTAAATGATTTGGCAGAATTTTGTTAAGGATTTTTGCATCTATATTCATCAGAGATATTGGTCTAAAATTTTCTTGCCTCGATGTGTCTTTGTCTGGTTTTGGTATCAGAGTGATACTAGCTTCATAGAATGAATTTGGAAGTGTTCCCTCCTTTTCTATTTCATGAAATACTTTCAGGAGTATTGGTATAAGTTCTTCTTTGAAGGTCTTATAGAACTCCACTGAGAATCCATCTGGTCCCAGGCTTTTCTTGGTTGGTAGGCTTTTGATGACTTCTTCTTCTTCATTACTTGAAATTGATCTGTTTAAATGTGTATGTCCTCCTGGTTCAGTTTGGGAGGATCATATGTCTCTAGAAATTTGTCAATGTCTTCAAGATTTTCTATTTTATTGGAATATAGATTTTCAAAGTAGCTTCTAATTATGTTTTGTATTTCACTGATGTATGTTGTGATATTTCCTTTTTTGTCACAGATTTTAGTAACTTGAGTTTGCTCTCTCCTTCTCTTTGTTAGTGTGGCTAAGAGTTTCTGTATTTTGTTTACTTTTTCAAAGAACCAACTTTTTGTTTTGTCAATTTTTTTTCTTTCTTTTCTTTCAATTTCATTGATTTCAGGTCTGATTTTAATTATTTCCAGTGTTCTACTACTTTTGGTGTTGTTCTTCTTTTCTTTTTCTAGGGCTTTGAGATGTAATGTTAGGTCATTTAGTTGTTGACTTCTTATTCTTTTCTTGAATGTGCTCAATGCAATGAATTTTCCTCTTAGCACTGCTTTCATAGTGTCCCAGCAATTTTGATATGCTGTATTGTCATTCTCCTTTGCCTCTAAGAATGTTTTTATCTCCTCCCTGATGTTTTCTGTTATCCATGCTTCATTCAATAGCATACTATTTAGTCTCCAGGTGTTGGAGTAGTTTGTGTTTTTTATTTCGTCAGTGATTTCTAATTTCATTCCATTATGATCCGATACAATACAAGGTAGTAGTATCTCTACTTTTTTGCATTTACTAAGGGCTGGTTTGTGACATAACATATGGTCTATTTTAGAGAAGGAGCCATGTGCTGCTGAGATAAAAGTGTATATGCTCGTTGATGAATGGAATATTCTATAGATGTCTGTTAAGTCTAAGTTATTCATTGTGTTATTGAGTTCTATAGTTTCTTTGTTTAGTTCTGTTTGGTAGATCTATCCAGTGGTGACAGTGGTGTGTTAAAGTCACCCACAATTATTGTGCTGTGGTTTATTTTATTTCTATAATTGAGAAGGATTTGTTTGATGTACATGGATGGGCCATTGTTTGGGGCATCAATATTTATGATTGTTATGTCTTCTTGATTTATGGTTCCCTTAAGCAGTATGAAATGTCCTTCTTTATCCCTTCTGACTAACTTCGGCTTGAAGTCCACTTTATCTGATATAAGGATGGAAACCCCCACTTTTTTATTGAGTCCATGTGCATGGTATGTTTTTTTCTATGAGATGTGTCTCTTGAAGGCAGCATATTGTTGGGTCTTTCTTTTGAATCCAATCTGCCAGTCTATGTCTTTTGATTGCTGAGGTTAGGCCATTAACATTCAGGGTTATTATTGAGATATGATTTATATTCTCAGTCATTTTGGCTTAGATTTGGATTTTAACATAACTTGGTTTCTCCTTTAATTGGCTTTCCTTTTAGGATAGTTCCTCCGTTTAATGATTGACATTGTTGTTATTTGTTTCTTCCTCATGGAGTATCTTGCTGAGAATGTTGTACACAACACAGGCTTTCTATGTGTAAATTGCTTTAACTTTTGTTTGTCATGGAAGGATTTTATTTCATCTTCAAATCTGAAGGTTAGCTTTGCTGGATATAGGATTTTTGCTTGGCAGCCATGTTGTTTCAGAGCTTAAAATATGTTGTTCCAGGCCCTTCTAGCTTTTAGGGTCTGAGCTGAGAAATCTGCTGATATCTATATTGGTTTCCCCCTATATGTAATCTGTTTCTTTTCTCTCACAGCCTTTGAAATCCTATCTTTTTAGTTTGTATATTAGGTATTTTCATTATAATGTGTCTTGCTGTGGTTTTGCTGTAATTTTGTGCATTTGGTGTTCTGTAAGCCTCCTGTAGTTGAAATTCCATTTCATTCTTCAGATTTGGGAAATTTTCTGATATTATTTCATTGAATAGGTTGTTCATTCCTTTTGTTTGTATCTCTTTGCCTTCCTCAATCCCGATAATTCTTAAATTTGATCTTTTCATAATATACCATAATTCTTGGAGGTTCAGTTCATGATTTCTTATCATCTTCTATGTTTGGGTAACTTTATTTTCAAGATTCAGTATTTTGTCTTCATTGTCTGAGGTTCTGTCTTCCAGGTGATCTAGTCTGTTGGTGATGCTTTCCATTGAATTTTTAATTTGATTTATTGTTTCCCTCATTTCAAGGATTTCTGTTTGGTTCTTTTTCAGAATCTCTATCTCTTTGTTGAGGTGATTTTTTGTTTCCTGTAGTTGCTCTTTCAGCTGCTTATTGGAATGGTCAATCATTGCCTGCATTTGCTCTCTTAACTCATCATTTGTTTCTCTGATCATTTTAATCATGCATATTCTGAACTCCATTTCTGGCATTTTTTCTACCATGCTGTCATTGGATTCTATTAGTGTAGAATCTTGGTTTTTTTGAGACACTTTCCTCCCTTGTTTTTTCATGTTGTTCATGTATCTTCCCTTCTAGCAATACAGATCTAGGGTATTGTAGTTTCTGCCCTATAGACTTATAGTGACCCTATAGTTTTCCAAAACCTCTTCTTTAAGTGGGGGATCAATATTAGCAACACCCAGTACAGACAGCATGCAGCTGTAAACCAAATAGCCCCTGTGAAGGCCATTGTCACAGTAGTCTTTTTGTTACAATATTATTACAATATTGTCATAATAATCAGAGAGGATGAATTCAATTATTATCTACAGTATAAAAAACAGATTTGCAATGAGGAGTACAGTTTTTAATGGAGGACAAACAGGATGGGGAGTGGTGTAATATGTAACTGATTACAGTGTAAGAAAAGTGTATGAAGAAGTTCTAGATCATAGGAAGAGTGAAAATGTAGTCAAAAGAAGTTCGTTGTTAGCACGAGAAAACTGAGAAAAAACCCTTGAGGAAACAGGTAAACAAAAGAAAGTAGAGAGCAAGAAAAGTAAAGATATAAAAATTTAAAAGCTTTAACAAAGGAGAAAAAAATTTGCACTATAACAGTCATATACTCTTCAAACCTCCCAGTCTTTAGTAGCCTGAGGTATGAGAGGTAGCTTCCATTCTCCAGCAGGCATCTCAGGATGGGATTTGCCCCACCTAATGACGGTTTCCACTTGGTGGCTAATACAAGATGGCTGCACTGGCTTCCAAATGTGTTGGCAAATAGGGCATGGGCACTGAGTCTGTGTCGGGTGCAGTTGGTCAGGCCGGGCCCCTGGGGGTGATGTGCTGTCAGTCAAGCTGGGGGTCCTGGAGGTGGGATGCTGTCATTTGGGCCAGCAGTCCTGCAGCTCCGGGTTTTTTTTTTTTTTCCCAAAATGGTGGCAGCCTCATGTAACCAAACCTGTGATGGTGAACTTCCCGGCAACAACAGGCAGCTGGGGATCCACTGATCGTCTGTAGGCTCTGCAGGCTACTGGCAGATGATCGGCAGATGAACCTTGGTTGGTGGGTGATGGATAGGTGAAAAGCAGGTGATGGGCAGGCCAGAGGCAGGCAAACAGGCAAGTGATGGAGGATAGGTGGTGGTCAGTGAGCAATCTGCACTCGGAAGTAGTTGCTAAGCTGGTAGACTGTGGGTGTTTGAGGTAGACAAATGTGGTAAACAGCAGGGGATCAATGAGGAGTAAACACTGCCTCACAGAGAAACAGATTTTCCTCTGGTTGAATCCTGAGTTATGGAGCGACAAGGAATGCAGTCTCCTTCTTGTCCGCCATCTTGGTACCTCCTCCTGAAATTATCATTTTAACCAATAGACTCAAAAAGGGAGATGGACCTTCCTAAAACTGGTGGGCATCATCCAGTCTTTTGAGAGCCTGAATTGAATGAAGGACAGAAGAAGGAGAAATTCTCCCCCACGCAAACGACCAGTCTTCTTGATTGAGCTGGAACATCTCATCTTATTTTTTGCTCTTGGACCTGGATTTACACCATCGATTCCCCTGGTTCTCAGGCCTTCAAGTGCAGAATGAATTATATCACTGACTTTCCTGGGTCTCCAGCTTGCAGATGGCAGCTAATGAGACTTCTCAGCCTCCATAATCACCATGTAAGTCATTATGTTATATATACTACTCTCCTGAAACTGTGCCATCTAGGGTGAGGTAGATTTTCTTATTTATTTATTTTTTTTATGAGGTAGATTTTCACATACTGCCCATGGCAGGTCATATCATATCAAGAGATATAAAGATAAAAACTATATGATAATCTTAAGAGATGCAGAAAAAGCATTTGACAGAATACATATGCCTTTATGTTCAAAACACTAGATAAACTAGGGATAATAGGAACATATACTTCAACATTGTAAAAGGAATCTATCCTAAGCCCTAGGCCAACATCATTCTAAATGAAGAAAAATTGAAAGCATTCCCTCTAAAAACTGGAACAAGACAGGGATGCCCCTTTTCACCACTTCTATTCAACACAGTCCTTGAAATTTTAGCCAGATGAAAGAAATTAAAGAAATATGAATAGGAAAAGAAGAATTCAAACTTTCACTATTTGCCAATGACATGATTCTATATTTAGAGGATGCAAAAAACTTCCACCAGAAAACTTCCAAAACTATTAAAATTCAGCAGAGTAGCAGGATATAAAATTAACACACATAAATCTAATGCATTTCTATACATCAGTGATGAATCCTCTGAAATAGAATTAGGAAAACTACCCCATTCATAATAGTATCAAAAAAATACTTGGGGATTTTACAGCATCTTTGGGAGAGAGCAACCGCATGCAGCAACCTTAGTCCCCAGCACGGATTTTAGGCCTTTCGGTGCCATTTTACAGTGTCTCCAGGAGAGAACAACCACCTGTGGTGGCCTGAGTCCCCAGTACAGATCTCAGACCGATTGGTGGAATTTTACAGTGTCTCTGGGAGAGAGCAACCACCTGCATCTGCCTGGGTCCCCACTGGGGATCTCAGGCCAGTCAGTGCCACTATACAGCATCTCCAGGAGAGAGAAACCCCCTGGGACTGCCTGAGCCCCCAGGGTGGAGTGCAGACCTGCCTGGGCTATCAAGCCCAGTGTCTCCATCACTGAGCACAGGTCTGCACCCCCTCCCCAACTTGGTCTAGTGCCCAGGCCCACACCCTGGCCCAGTGTCTAGTGCCTGTGCTGCATCTGATTGTCTATAAACACCAGGCCACCTCTGCCCAGAAGCATTGATCATTCCCAACTGGGAGGTAGTGGGACAGCACCCTTCTTGGGTCACCACTTGATCAAGCACCTCTCAAACATCAGGCCATTGAAAAATAAGAGGATTGAACTGTACAGTATATTTTTATCACAGAATGTTTTAAAATTAATTGTATTACTACAATTATTCCTAATACCCACTATATTCTTACCTTTTTCTTTTATTAATATTCTTATCACTCTATCTTCCTCTTATATATCCATTTCCTTGGATAATCTCTTTTTTCTCACAATAACAATCTATATCTTTTAATTACACTTCCACTATTCATATAACATATGTATCTATAGACTTACTTCTTATCTCATTAGTGTTTTGTCCTATACCGCTCCTCATTCTCCCTGTCCAATATTAGAAATTGCAGTCCTTCTTGCAAACTTACTGGTTATGCTGTAGATAATAATTTGAACTCATCTCTGCTTATTAAGGCAACACTGTTAATATCTTAATAGGGACTATTTAGATTAAGGACACATAGTGTTTATATGGTGTGCTGCCAATACTGATCTCTCAGTTCAAGGGGGGGTATTGAAAATAGGCAGGAACCCTATAAGTCTTTAAGGGGAAACTGCAATACCTAGGATTCACACTACTAGAGGGGGAGACACACTAGCAACATGAGAAAACATGGGAAGAAAACGTCCCAAACAAACCCAGATACTATACCAAAAGAACCCAATGACAACATGGCAGAAGCATTGTCAGAAAGGAAGTTGTACATAATTAAAATGATCCGAAAAGCAAACGAGGAGTCAAGAGTGCAAATGCAGGCAAGGCTAAAACAGCAACTGCAGGAAGCAAAAGATCATTTCAATAAAGAGATAGAGATTCTGAAAAAAAAAAAAAACCTGGAAATGAAGGTTACATTAAACCAAATTAAAAACTCAATATTTAGCTTAATGAACAAGCTAAATCACTTGGAAGACAGAACCTCAGACAATGAAGACAAAATATTTAATCTTGAAAACAAAATCAACCAGACAGAGAAGATGGTAAGGAATCATGAACAGAACCTCCAAGAGTTAAGGGACATCATGAAAAGACCAAATTAAGAGTTATTGGGATTGAGGAAGGTACAGAGATACAAACCAAAGGAATGAATAATCTGTTCAATGAAATAATATCAGAAAAATTCCCAAATCTGATGAATGAAATGGAAAATCAAATTCAAGAGGCTTATAGGACACAAAATGCACAAAACCACAACAGATCCACACCCAGGCACATTATAATGAAAATACCTAGCATAAAAAACAAAGATAGAATTTTAGAGGCTGCAAGAGAAAATAAGAACATATAGGGGGAAACCAATATGAATATCAGCAGATTTCTCAGCCCAGACCCAAAAAGCAAGAAGGGCCTGGAACAGCATATTCCAAGCACTGAAAGACAATGGATGCCAACCAAGAATATTATACCCAGGCAAACTTACCTTCAGATTTGAAGATGAAATAAAATCTTTCCATGATAAAAAAAAAGCTGAAAGAATTCACAAATAGAAAGCCTGCCCTACAGAAAATCCTCAGAAAAATATTCCAAGATGAAGAAATGAGAAAAAACAATGTAAGTCAGCAAACGGAAGAATTAACTTAAAGGAACAGCCAAATAAAGGAAAAATCGAGTAAGATTAAAATCCAAAAATAAGTCAAAATGACCAGGAATACAAGTCATATCTCAATAATAATCCTGATTGTAAATGGCCTAAACTCATGAATCAAAAGACATAGACTGGCAGATTGGATTCAAAAGAAAGAACCAACAATATGCTGCCTTCAAGAGACTCATCTCATAGAAAAACATGCCAACAGACTAAAGATAAAAGGTTGGGAAAAAACATACCATGCGCATGGACTTAGTAAAAAAAAGCAGGGGTTTCCATCCTCATTTCAGATAAAGCAGACTTCAAGCCAAAGGTAGACAGAAGGGATAAAGAAGGACAATTCATACTGCTTAAGGGAAGCATAAATCAGCAAGACATAACAATCATAAATATTTATGCACCAAACAATGACACATCCATGTACGTCAATCATATCATTCTCAATTCCAGGAACCAAATAAACCAAAACACAATAATACTGGGGGACTTTAACACTCCTTTCTCACTGTTGGACAGATCATTCAAGCAAACATTGAACAAAGAAACCATAGAACTCCATGACACAATCACTAATTCAGACTTAACAGACATATATAGATTATTCCATTCACCAAAAAGTGAATACACTTTCTTCTCAGCAGCTGATGGATCCTTCTCCAAAATAGACCATATATTATACCACAAAGTTACTCTCAGCGAATACAAAAACATAGAGATACTACCTTATATTCTATCATATCATAATGGAATGAAATTAGAAAACAACAATAAAGTTAAAAACAGAAACAACTCCAACACCTGGAGATTAAAAAATATGCTATTGAATGATGCATGGGTAACAGAAGATATTAGGGGGGGAAATAAAAAACTTCTTAGAGGTCACCGAGAACAAAGAGAAAACATATCAAAATCTCTGGGATTATATGAAAGCAGTGCTAAGAAGAAAATTCATTGCATGGAGTGCATTCAATAAAAGAAAGGACAGTCAACAAATAAATGACCTCACATTACAGATCAAAGCCCTAGAAAAAGAGGAACAGATCGTCACCAAAAGTAGTAGAAGACAGGAAATAATCAAAATCAGAGCTGAAATCAATGAAATTGAAACAATAGTAAGAAAAAAATTGACAAAACAAAAAGTTGGTTCTTTGAAAAAATAAACAAAATTGATAAACCCTTAGCCACACTAACGAAGAGAAGGAGAGAGAAACTCCAAATTACTAAAATTCATGATAGAAATGGACAATGACAACAGACACAATTTTTTTTGAGGATTTTTATTTTTTTATTTTTTTAAAGAAAAAAATTGCAGGCAACCAATAAAATATGGACAAAAATTTCCATAGAAATTTCTTCCTATCTTATTTGCTTTTTTTTTTTTTTACTTATTGATTCATTGAACACAAATGGAGTACAGCTATTGTTTCTCTGGTTG
>JAJEJO010047273.1:216899-257653 GCA_020662805.1 Glaucomys volans
GCTGTTTTTGTTACTATTGCTCTGTAGTATAGTTGAAGGTCTGGTATCGTGATACCCCCTGCTTCGCTCTTCTTGCTAAGGATTGCTTTAGCTATTCTGGGTCTCTTATTCCTCCAAATGAATTTCATGATTGCTTGCTCTATTTCTATGAGGTCCGTCGCTGGGATTTTAATTGGAATTGCATTGAATTTGTATAGCGCTTATGGAAGTATGGCGATATTGACAATATTAATTCTGCCTATCCAAGAACATGGGAGATCTTTCCATGTTCTCAGATTCTCTTTAACTTCTTTCTTTATTGTTCTGTAGTTCTCATTGTAGAGGTCTTTTACTTCTTTTGTTAGATTGATTCCCATGTATTTTATTTTATTTGAGGTTATTTTGAAACAGGTAGTTTTCCCAATTTCTTTCTCAGAGGATGCATCACTTACGAATTGAAATGCATTAGATTTATGAGCATTAATTTTATATCCTGCTACTTTATTGAGTTCATTTATGAGTTCCCAAAGTTCTCTCATGGAATTCTTAGGGTCTTCTAAATAGAGAATCATGTCATCAGCAAATAGGTATAGTTCAAGCTCTTCTTTTCCTATTTGTATTCCTCTAATTTCTTTGGTCTGTCTAATTGCTCTGACTAGAGTTTCAAGGACAGTGTTGAACAGAAGTGGAGAAAGAGGGCATCCCTGCCTTGGTCCAGTTCCAGGGGGAATGCTTTCATTTTTCTCTATTTAGAGTGATGTTAGCTGTGGGCTTAGCATAGATAGCCTTTAAAATGTTAAGGAATGTCCCCACTATCCCTATTTTTTCTAGTGTTTTGAGCATGAAGGGGTGCTGTATTTTATCAAATGCTTTCTCTGCATCTATTGAAATAATCATGTGGTTCTTGACTTTAAGTCTGTTGATGTGGTGAATTACATTTATTGATTTCTGGATGTTGAACCAACCATGCATCCCTGGGATAAAACCCACTTGATCATGGTGCACTATCTTTTTAATATGCTTTTGTATGCCATTTGATAAAACTTTGTTAAGAATTTTTGCATCTATGTTCATTAGGGATATGGGTCTGAAATTTTCTTTCCTCGAAGTGTCTTTCTCTGGTTTTGGTATCAGGGTGATATTAGCTTCATAGAATGAGTTTGGAAGGGTTCCCTCCTCCTCTATTTCATGAAATACTTTGAGGAGTATTGGAATGAGCTCTTTTTGAAGGTCTTGGTAGAACTCGGCTGTGAATCCATCCGGTCCTGGACTTTTCTTTGTTGGTAGGCTTTTGATGACTTCTTCTATTTCATTGCTTGAAATTGATCTATTTAAGTTGTGTATATCCTCCAGATTCAGTTTGGGTGGCTCATATGCCTCTAGGAACCTGTTAATGTCTTCGAGGTTTTCTATTTTGTTGGAGTATAGATCTTCAAAATAACTTCATATTATGTTTTGTATTTCAATTGTGTCTGTTGTAATATTTCCATTTCCTTCATGAATTTTAGTAATTTGGAGTTTCTCTCTCCTTCTCTTCATTAGCATGGCTAAGGGTTTATCAATTTGGTTTATTTTTTCAAAGAACCAACTTTTTGTTTTGTCAATTTTTTGAATTGTTTCTTTTGTTTCAATTTCATTGATTTCAGCTCTGATTTTGAATATTTCCTGTCTTCTACTACTTTCGGTGATGATCTGTTCCTCTTTTTCTAGGGCTTTGAGCTGTAATGTGAGGTCATTGATTTGTTGACTTTTCATTCTTTTATTAAATGCACTCGATGCTATGAATTTTCCTCTTAGCACTGCTTTCATAGTATCCCAGAGATTTTGATATGTTGTATCTTTGTTCTCTTTGACCTATAAGAATCTTTTAATTTCCCCCCTAATGTCTTCTGTTGTTCACATATCATTCAATAGCATATTATTTAATCCCCAGGTCTTGGAGTAGTTTCTGTTTTTAACTTTATCATTGATATCTAATTTCATTCCATTTTGATCTGATAGTATAGCAGGTAGTATCTCTATGTTTTTGTATTTGCTAAGAATAGCTTTGTGGCATAACATATGGTCTATTTTAGAGAAGGAGAGCCATGAGCTGCTGAGAAGAAAGTGTATTCGCTTTTTGATGGATGGAATATTCTACATGTGCCTGTTAAGTCTAAATTTGCGATTGTGTCATTGAGTCCTATGGTTTCTTTGTACAATATTTGCTTGGAAGATCTGTCCAATGGAGAGAGAGGAGTGTTAAAGTCCCCCAGGATTATTGTGTTTTGGTCTATTTGGCTCCTGAAGTTGAGAAGGATCTGATCAACGTACATGGATGCACTACTGTTCAGTGCATAAATATTTATGATTGTTATGTCTTGCTGATTTATGCTTCCTTTAAGCAGTATGAAATGTCCTTCTTTATCCCTTCTGATTAATTTTGGCTTGAAGTCTGCTTTATCTGAAATGAGGATGTAAATCCCTTGGTTTTTACTCAGTCCATGTGCATGGTATGCTTTTACGAACCTTTCATCTTTAGTCTGTGGGCATGTTTTTCTGAGATGAGTCTCTTGAAGGCAGCATATTGTTGGTTCTTTTTTTTGAATCCAATGTGCCAGTCTATGTCTTTTGATTGATGAGTTTAGGGCATTTACATTCAGGTTTATTATTGAGATATAACTTGTATTTCTTGTCATTTTAGCTTTTTGGGGATTTTTAGGTTAACTTTGTTTCTCCTTTGATTGACTCTTTCTTTAGGTTAATTCCTCCCCATGACGACAGAGATTGTTATTTTTCATTTCTTCCTCTTCGAATATTTTGTTGACAATGTTCTGTAGGGCAGGCTTTCTATTTGTGAATTCTTTAAGCTTTTGTTTATCATGGAAGGATTTTATTTCGTCATCAAATCTGAAGGTAAGTTTTGCCAGGTGTAAGATTCTTGGTTGGCATCTGCTTTCTTTCAGAGCTTGAATTATGTTGTTCCAGGCCCTTCTTGCTTTTAGAGTCTGGGCTGAGAAATCTGCTGATATCCGTATTGGTTTCCCCATGTAGGTAATCTTATGCTTTTCTCTCACAGCCTTTAAAATTCTATCTTTGCTTTGTATGTTAGGTATTTTCATTATAATACGCCTTGGTGTGGATCTGTTTTAATTCTGTGCATTTGGTGTCCTGTAAGCTTCTTGTAATTGATTTTCCATCTCATTTGTCATATTTGGGAAATTTTCTGGTAATATTTCCCTGAACAGATTATTCATACCCTTGGTTTGTATCTCTGTGCCTTCCTCAATCCCAATAACTCTTAAATTTAGTCTTTTCATGATGTCCCATATTTCTTGGAGGTTTCGTTCATGATTCCTAACCATCTTCTCTGTTTGTTTGACTTTTTTTTCAAGATTAAATGTTTTGTCTTCATTGTCTGAGGTTCTGTCTTCCAAGTAATCTATTCTGTTAATGATGCTTTCTATTGAATTTTTAACTTGGTTTATTGTTTCCTTCATTTCCTTGTTTCCTTCGAGGATTTCTGTTTGTTTGTTTTTTCAGAACTTCTATCTCTTTATTGAAATGATTTTTTGCTTCCTGCAATTGCTCTATTAGCTGATTATTCATAGCCTGAATTTGCTCTCTCATCACATCATTCTCTTCTCAGATCATTTTAATTATGAACATTCTGAACTCCCTTTCTTTCATTCCTTTTACCATGCTGTCTTTGGGTTCTCTTAATGTATCATCTAGGTTTGTTTGGGACACTTTCTTCCCGTGTTTTCTCATGTTGCTCGTGTATCTTCCCCTCTGGTAGTGCAAATCCGAGGGATTGCAATTTCCCTGTGAAGACTTAAAGTGTCCCTGCATATTTCCAGTAACTCACCTGATGTTTGAGCGATGCTTGATCAAGCGGAGACCCAAGAATGGTGCTGTCCCACTACCTCCAGTTTGGGAATGATCAATGCTTCTGGGCAGAGGCAGCCTGGTGTTGATAGACAATCAGATACAGCAAGGTTCTAGACCCTGGGCCAGGGTGTGGACCTGGGCATTAGACCAAGTTGGGGTGGGGGCACAGAACTGTGCTCAGTGATGGAGACACTGGGCTTGAGAGCCCAGGCAGGCCTCTACTCCTCGCTAGGGGCCCAGGTGGTGGCAGGTGGTTGCTCTCACCCAGGGACACTGTAAAATGGTGCCAAAGTCCCTACGCTTCCCGCCGGAGCCTGGGACTCCAGCTGCTCCTGGCCAGGCCTCCCCTGGAGCCGCCACGCAGTGGCTCAGAAGACCAGACCTCAGCTCCAAGGACTCAGGCAGTCGTGGATGGTCGCTATCTGCCAAGGAAGCTGCAAAATGGCACCAACAACAGACACTATTGAAACACAAAACATAATTAGAAGCTATTTGAAAATTTATACTCCAACAAAATAGAAAACCTGGAAGACATCAACAGGTTCCTAGAGGCATATGAGCCACCCAAACTGAATCTGGAGGACATACACAACTTAAATAGATCAATTTCAAGCAAGGAAATAGAAGAAGTCATCAAAAGCCTATCAACAAAGAAAACTCCAGGACCAACCAGATGAATTCAAAGCCGAGTTCTACAAGACCTTCAAAGAAGAGCTCATTTCAATACTCCTCAAAGTATTTCATGAAATAGAGGAGGAGGGAACCCTTGCAAACTCATTCTATGGAGCTAATATCACCCTGATGCCAAAACCAGAGAAGGACACATCAAGGAAAGAAAATTTCAGATGAATATCCCTAATGAACATAGATGCAAAAATTCTTAACAAAATTTTAGCTAATCACATGCAAAAGCACATTAAAAAGATAGTGCACCATGATCAAGTGGGTGTCATGCCGGGAATGCAAGTGTGAATCAACATCTCGAAATCAATAAATTTAATTCACCACATCAACAGGCTTAAAGTCAAGAAACCCATGACTATTTCAATAGATGCAGAGAAAGCATTTGATAAAATACAGCACCCATTCATGCTCAAAACACTAGAAAAAAATAGGGATAGTAGGGATGTTCCTTAACATTGTAAAGGCTATCTATGCGAAGCCCACAGCTAGCATCATTCTAAATGGAGAAAAATTGAAAACATTCCCCCTGAGAAATGGAACAAGGCAGGGATGCCCTGTATCTCCACTTCTATCCAACATTGTCCTTGAAATTCTAGCCAGAGCAATTAAACAGACCAAAGAAATTAGAGGAATATGAAAAGGAAAAGAAGAGCTCAAACTATTCTATTTGTGGATGACATGATTCTCTATTTAGAAGAGCCGAAAAATTCCAGCAGAAAACTTCTGGAACTCACAAATGAATTCAGTAAAGTAGGATATAAAATTAAAGCTCATAAATTTAATGCATTTTTTTCGTAAGTGATGCATTCTCTGAGACACAAATTAGGAAAACTATACCATTCACAAGAGCCTCAAGAAAAATAAAATACTTGGAATCAATCTAACAAAAGAGGTGAAAGTCCTCTACAATGAGAACCACAGAACACTAAAGAAAGAAATTAAAGAAAATCTGAGAAGATGGAAGGATCTCCCATGTTCTTTGATAGGCAGCATTAATATTGTCAAAATGGCGATACTACCAAAAGCGCTATACAAATTCAATGCAATTCCAATTAAAATCCCAATGATGGACCTCATAGAAATAGAGCAAGCAAACATGAAATTCATTTGGAGGAATAAGAGCACCAGAATAGCTAAAGCAATTCTTAGCAAGAAGAGCAAAGCAGGGGGTATCACAATACCAGACCTCCAACTATATTACACAGCAATAGTAACAAAAACATCATGGTATTGGCACCAAATAGGTAGATCAATGGTACAGAATAGAGTACACAGAGGCAAATCCACATAAATACAGGTATCTCATACTTGACAAAGGAGCCAAAAACAATGGAGAAAAGATAGCTTCTTCAACAAATGGTGCTGGGGAAACTGGAAATCCATATGCAGCAAAATGAAACTAAACCCATATCTCTCACCCTGTACAAAACTCAACCCAAAATGGATCAAGGACCTAGGAATTAGACCACAGACCCTGCACCTAATAGAAGAGAAAATAGGTCCAAATTTTCATCACGTTGGCCTAGGACCAGATTTCCTTAACATGACGCCCAAAGTGCAAGAAATAAAAGCAGGAATCAACGATTGGGGTAGAGTCAAACTAAACAGCTTATTCTCAGCAAAGGAAACAATCAGCAATGTGAAGAGAGAGCCTTCAGAGTGGGAAAAAATCTTTGCCACACACACTTCAGATAGAGCACTAATCTCCAGAATCTACAAAGTACTCAAAAATCTTTACACCAAGAACACTAATAACCCAATCAATAAATGGGCCAAGGAAATGAACAGACACTTTACAGAAGAAGATCTAAAAGCAATCAACATATTTATGAAAAAATGTTCAACATCCCTAGTTATAAGAGAAATGCAAATCAAAACCACCTTAAGATTTCATCTCACCGCAATTAGAATGTCTTTTATTAAGAGTACAGGCAGCAACAGGTGTTGACAAGAATGTGGGGATAAGGGTACATGCATACCTTGCTGGTGGGAGTGCAAGTTGGTGCAGCCACTCTGGAAAGCAGTGTGGAGATACTGCTGCAGTGTGGATAGAAAACTTGGAATCGATCCACCATTTGACCCAGCTATCCCACTCCTTGGCCTATACCCAATGGACTTAAAATCAGATTACTACAGTGATGCAGCCACATCAATGTTCATAGCTGCTCAATTCACAAGCTAGCTAGATTGTGGAAGCAATCTAGATGCCCTTCTATAGATGAATGGATAAAGAAACTGTGGTATATATACACAATGGAATATTAGCCATAAAGAAGAATAAAATTATGGCTTTTGTAGGTAAATGGATGATGTTGGAGACTGTCATGCTACGTGAGATTAGCCAATCCCAAAAGTCCAAAGGCCAAATGATCTCTCTGATAAGTGAATGATGTTGCAAAATGTGGGGTGGAAGTGAGGCAAGAATGGAGGAAGGATAGATAGCATAGAGGGAAGGGAGGGATGTGGTCAGGGTGGGGGGGTAAGAATAATAACAAAATGAGACAGACATCATTGCCCTGTGTACATGTAAGAATGCACAGATGGTGTGACTCTACTTTTGTACAGCCAGAGAAACAATAGCTGCACTCCATTTGTGTACAATGAATCAAAATTAAATAAATTTTTAAAAACCTTGGGAATCAACCTAACAAAAGAGGTGAAAGACCTCTACAATGAAAAATACAGAGCACTAAAGAAAGAAATTAAAGAAGAACTTAGAAGATGGAAAGACCTTTCATGTTCTTGGATAGGCAGAATTAATATTGTCAAAATGACCATACTACCAAAGACATTATACAGATTTAATGCAATTCCAATTAAAGTCCCAATAACATTCCTCATAGAAATGGAAAAAGTAATCATGAAATTCATTGGGAAAAATAAGAGACCCAGAATAGCCAAAGCAATCATTAGCAGAATGTGTGAAGCAGGAGGTATCACAATACCAGATCTTCAACTATACTACAGAGCAATAGTAACAAAAACGGCATGGTACTGGCACCAAAATAGACATGTGGACCAATGGTACAGAATATAAGACACAAAGACAAATGCACATAAATACAGTTATCTCATACTAGACGAAGGCACCAAAAACATATATTGGAAAAAATATAGCCTCTTCCACCAATGGTGCTGAGAAAACTGAAAATCCATATGCAGCAAAATGAAATTAAATCCCTTTCTCTCACCCTGCACAAAACTCAACTGAAAGCAGATCAACAACCTAGGTATTAGACCAGAGACCCTGTACCTGACAGAAGAAAATGTAGGCCTAAATCTTCTATATGTTGACCCAGGACTGGAATTCCCTAACAAGGATTCTCAAGCACAAGAAATACCATCAAGAATCAGTGAATGGGATGGAATCAAACTAAAAGCTTATACATGCGAAGGAAACAAGAATGTGAAGAGAGAGCCTACAGAGTTGGAGAAAATCTTTACCACATGCACTTCAGATTGAGCCCTAATCTCCAGGATATATAAAGAACTCAAAAAACTTAACACCATAAAAACAACTCTATCAACAAATGGGCTAATGAACTCAATAGACATTTCACAGAAGAAGATATATGATTGAACAACAAATATATGAAAAATGTTCAACATCTCTAGCAATTAGAGAAATGCAAATCAAAACTACTCTAAAATTGCATCTCACTCTAGTCATAATGGCAATTATCAAGAATATAACCAACAAGTGTTGGTGAGGATGTGGGGGGAAAGGGTACACTCATTCATTGCTGGTGGGACTGAAAATTGGTGCAACCACTCTGGAAAGCAGTATGGAGATTCCTCAGAAATCTTGGAATGGAACCACTATTTGACCCAGCTATTCCACTCCTTGGCCTATACCCAAAGGACTTAAAATCAGATTACTACAGTGATGCAGCCACATCAATGTATACAGCAGCTCAATTCAAAATAGCACAAATGTGCTATCAAACTAGATGACCTTCAATAGGATGGATGGATAAAGAAGCTGTGGCATATATACACAATGGAATATTACTCCACTTTAAAGAATGAAATTATGGCATTTGCAAGTCAATGGATGGAGTTGGAGTTTATCATGCTAAGCAAAGTAAGCCAAACCCCAAAAACCAAATGCCAAATATTTTCTCTGATAGTGAATGCTGATCCATAATGTGGCGGGGGGAAGGGAAGAATGGAAGATCTTTGGATTGGGCATAGGGAAGTAAGGGGAGGGTTTTGGGGGTGGGAAAGATGTTGGAATAAGATGGACATTATTACCCTATGCGTGCATATGATTGCACAAATGATGTGACTCTGTATTGTGTACAGAGGAATGAAAAGTTGTATTCTATTTGTGTACAATGAGTCGAAATGCATTCTGCTGTCATGTATAACTAATTATAACAAATTAAAAATAAATAAATAAATAAAAAGTTGTCTCAAAAAGACCATTCACTCTTTCCACCATGTGAGAACATAGTGAGAAGATCCTGTTAATTTGAACCAGAAAGTAAGTCTTCACCAGACACTTAATCTGCCAGAAGCTTGATCTTGGACTCTAAGCCTCCAGATCTGTAAGAAACAAATTTTTGTTGTTTATAATCTTATGGTATTGTCTTATAGAAGCCTTAACTGAATAAGACAGTGTACATGTAATCACGTGCATTAAAGACATTTCCTCTTTCTAGTGAAAGTTGACCACCCTATGAAAAGTCCCAATATATCTTCCCCTATTGACATTTACAGGGTTAATATTCCTGCATGGAACTGCTAGTACAACCTGAATAATGGTTCTCACCTTAGTAGCTCTTTCTCTCTTGTCTTTATCTCCTTTGTTTATATCTAAAATGGAAACTCCACATGATGGCAATCACCCTATTCCTTCAGCATCATTGGCAGGGAGGGTGTGCATGTGTGCACATACACATACATATACATAAACACATGCACACTGCATGGGGCCTGTTTCTAGTTGTGTTTAACATCAGAGAAATTTTAGAAAGCAAGACAAACAGGGAATATTATCCCTGCAAAAAATGTACTAAAGACATGGTGTCATATCCATATCTTGATTCTAATTGTATGTAATATACTTAAGACTAGCTTTCATCTCAGATCTGGCCAGAGAATTTTAGCACCCAGTCTTTTCTTATGGAACTTATGGATGGCTGTTTTATTCATTTTTTTTTCTCCTGTGACTAAAAGACTTGACAAGAACAAATTTAGAGGATGAAAAGTAGTTAATTTTGGAGCTCACAGTTTCAGAGGACTCAGGCTATAGATAGCTGGCTCCATTCCTCAGGGCTCCAGGTGAGACAGAACATCATGGTGGAAGAGTGTGGCAGAGGGAAGCAGCTCACATGATGATCAGTAAACAGATAGAAATGCCACTAGTCAGATACAAAATATACCCCAAAGGCACACCCACAGAGACCCACCTCTTCCAGACACACCTTCAATTTCCATTCAGTTAATTCCTATCAGGGGATTAATATACTGATTGAAATAAAATTCTCAAAATCTATCATTGCACTTCTAAACTTTCTTGCATTGTCTCACACATGAGCTTTTGGGGAACACCTCACTTTCAAACAAATAACATTCTTTCCCTGGCCCCACAAAACTCATGACCACCTCACAATGCAAAACATATTTAGTCCATTTCCAACAGTCTCCATGGTCTCAATAGTTTAAGCTTTGCCCAAAAGTTCAGGTCCAAAGTCTCTTCTGAGACTCAAGACAAATTCTTAGTGTGAGCCTCTGTAAAAATCAAAAGTAAACTGCATACATCCAATATATATAGGTACAGAGTAATCATTTCCATTCAGAAAAATAGGGGCATAGAGAGAAGGGATGGGACCAAAGCAAGACTGAAATCCAGCTGTGTGAACAAGTCCTGTAGTTCCACGTCTGGCATCTGGGGCACATGGCAGCCTCATGTTCTCTACAAAGGGCTTGTATAGCTCCACACCTGTAGCTTTGCTGTATGCAGCCCACATGGCCTCTCTTGGCTTGTCTCTACTCAATTCCTGCAGCTTTCCCAGGGAGACATCCCATGTTACTGGCATTTCTTATCATAGGGGTCTCCACTTCAACTTCAGCTTCCTCCTCACATCTCCATGTATCACCCCATCAGGAGCAGCCTGCAGGGACTCTGCCCTGTTGCACTTTGCCTGGACTCCCAGGCCTTCCTTTGAAACCTCTGTTGAATCCTCCATGACCCCCTAATTATAGCAACCTGCATTCCTGCAGAACTAGCACCATGTGGTTGCCGAGAAGGCCTGCTACCATCTCAAGGAGTAGTCAAGCCTCCTGGGACCCTGGTAGCAGCAGCCTCTGAATGCCTAGGTGGCTTAGCAAGGTGAAACAACTTCCTAGGCTGCCCTGTACAAGCAGGTCATCCCATTGGTTTCTTCTCAAAGGAATTTTTACTTTTACTCCCTAGAGCCTGAGATGGGTGTGGTCTGGCAATTTCCTGAGATTCTCACAAACCATCTTACTGCCTCTCGGCAAAGTCTTTAGCATTTTGTTTTGAATAACTGCAACTTCCTTAGCCCCAGTTTTACTCCCACCTTTCAAGGCCAAATTTTTCAAATTTTTCTTTTCTGCTTTCTGCTCCTGATTTTCACAACAAATTTAGCTAAAAGCCACCAGCAATACCTATGCCACCACCTGAATACTATGCTGGCTTGAAATTTTCTTCCACCAGATTAAGAAGTACATTGCTTTTAAAATCAATCTCATAGAAATTCTCAGAAAACAACTTCTTAGCCAGAACATAACATAAATGGCCTTTAGTCCAATTTTCAATACTTCTCTAAAACCTTATGATTCCAGTCTTTACTCAGTGCAGTCCTATGACCATTCTGGTCTTCTGAGCTCCCAACAGAAGCACCATTTAAGTTCTGTTTACAATAATCTAAAGCTTTTCTGACTTGCATTCCTAAAATTTCCAAAATTACTCCCATAAACTGCAAAAACTCCAAAAACTTGGTCAGGTTAGTCAGCACAGCAAACCCACTTCTTGGTACCAATTTCTGTTTTAGTCAGCTTTTTCACTGCTGTGACTAAAAGACCTGAAAAGAACAACTTGAGAAGATGAAAAGTTTATTTTAGGGCTCACAGTTTCAGAAGTCTCAGTCCATATACAACTGACTCCATTCCTCAGGGCTTGAGAGAGACAGAACACCAAGACAGATGACTGTGGTGGAGGGAAGCAGCTCCCATGATTATCAAGAAGTGACTCCACTTGCCAGACACAAAATATATACCTCAAAGGCACATGCCCCAGGGGTTCACCTCTTCAAACCACACCATCTTCAGTTGTCACTCGGTTAATACCTTTAGGGGATTAATATGGTGATTGGATTAAAGCTCTCATAACCCCTAAATTTCACCTCTCAGCTTTCTTGCATTGTTACACATGAGCTCTTGGGACACCAAAATACAACCTATTTGGACACCTTATATGCAAGCTATAACAATGGCTCTGTCCATTTTGAAGTTTTGAAGAGGATCAGGAAGTCTCCCAGACTCATTCTGAAGGGCAATTAGAAATGCCATCTGCTTGCTCCTTCCTCCTCTCCTCTGCACCAACTTTCAAATCCCATCTTCATTGCCTCCAAATCTGTGTACCTCCTGCAAGAGTCAGAAATGTTCTTTCCATCCGAAGTCACCAAACCTGTTTGAAAAGGCTCTTTCAAAGTTGATATTTTCATCCTCAAGGCATTCTTAATATGTGCAGAAAGGTTAAATGATTTATCGCTTTAAGTAAGGAAAATTTCTCTGAAAGAATACCTTGAGATTTTTCTGAGAAACAGGTATTAGTGACAATCTCCAGAATTGTATCGATTAAATTCAAGGGAAAGACTAAGTGACTTTACATATTTTAATGTAATAAATAGTAGAGACTGGAGACTTCTTGAGTTTTATGCACTTGTATCTCAAATTCCAGGGACCAAATTTCTGTAAAAAAGAAAAAGGAAACTTAATTTTAGTGTAAAAGCACTGCCTGAAGCCCAGGTCTGAAGTCCTGAAACAGAAGACATGGATTCTGATACACAATAGGAGAAGTAAAGTAAACTAACATTTGTATGACATCTATCATAGGTCAGACACTGTGTTAGATACTTTACATACATTATTTCATTCAAACTTCATAATGATTCTGTGTTGTGCCTTGATTATTGTAATCCTACAGAAGAGAAATCTGAGGCACAGAGAGGGTATTTGTGTTATTTTTGCTGCTTGCATTTCCCCTCCTCTTGATAAAAGACTCATGCTTTTATTTTAAAGACATAATCTCTTCCCATTCACATTACACGTGCTTCAGGTAAGTTCCAAGTGTGGAGTTTGTGAACCAGCCATGAGCAATCAAAACATTGATTCCCAAAGTAAATTACACATTCAGCAACAGACACAGAGAACTGCACATATGACTTTGGGTAGTCCATTGAGGGGGAATCATGGACTTGCATGGGAATTTCCAGAAAATATTCTTTCAAACCACACACACACACACACACACACACACACGCCTGAGATTATGAAGCATGGAGCTTCTGGTAGCTATCTTGCCATACTAGAAAGAAACTGTTCTTATGAGAAAGCAACCAATGAGAACTGCAGAGGGCTAGGGTCAGATCCCAGTAATAACCAGGATCAAGTTGCATCGATCCCTGGCTTTTTAGTTATGTGAGCCTATATGTCCCCCTCCCTTTTTTGTAGTACCAGGGATTGAACCCAGGGGCATTTAACCTTTTAGCTACATCACCAGACATTTTTTAAATTATGATTATGATTTATTTTCAGACTGGGTCTTGCTAAACTGCTTAAGGCCTCGCTAAGTTACTGAGGTTGACTTTGAACTTGCAATCCTACTGTCTCAGACTCCAGAACCACTGGGATTATAGGTCGCACCACCATGTGTGGCCATATTCCCCCCTTTTTTTTATTTACTCATTGATTCATTGAACATAAATGGAGTACAGCTATTGTTTCTCTGGTTGTACACAAAGTAGAGTCACACCATCTGTGCATTCATACGTGTACACAGGGCAATGATGTCTGTCACACAATCTGTTATTATTCTTACCCCACCCACACAAACCCCACCCCATGCTATCTATCTTTCCTCCATTCTTGCCACCCTTCCCCCCCCACACACATTATTCATCATCATTCACTTACCAGAGAGACCATTTCGCCTTTGGATTTTTGGGAACGGCTAATCTCACTTAGCATAACAGTCTCCAACATCATCCATTTACCTACAAAAGACATAATTTTATTCTTCTTTATGGCTAAATAATATTCCATTGTGTATATATACCACAGTTTCATTATCCATTCATCTACTGGAGGACATCTAGGTTGATTCCACAATCTAGCTATCGTGAATTGAGTAGCTATGAACACTGATGTGGCTGCATCACTGTAGTAATCTGATTTTAAGTCCTTTGGGTATAGGCCAAGGAATGGGATAGCTGGGTCAAATGGTGGATCCATTCCAAGTTTTCTAAGGAATCTACACACTGCTTTACATAGTGGCTGCATCAACTTGCACTCCCACCAGCAATGTATGAGTGTACCCTTTTCCCCACATCCTCGCCAACACCTGTTGTTGCCTGTATTCTTAATAAGAGACATTCTAATTGGGGTAAGATGAAATCTTAAGGTGGTTTTGATTTGCATTTCTCCAGTAACGAGGGATGTTGAACATTTTTTCATAAATCTGTTGATTGCTTGTAGATCTTCTTCTGTAAAGTGTCTGTTCATTTCCTTGGCCCATTTATTGATTGGGTTATTAGTGTTCTTGGTGTAAAGATTTTTGAGTACTTTGTAGATTCTGGAGATTAGTGCTCTGTCTGAAGTGTGTGTAGCAAAGATTTTCTCCCACCCTGAAGGCTCTCTCTTCACATTGATGATTGTTTCCTTTGCTGAGAAAAAGCTTTTAGTTTGACTCTATCCCAATCATGGATTCCAGCTTTTATTTCTTGCACTTTGGGAGTCATGTTAAGGAAATCTGGTCCTAGGCCAACGTGATGAAGATTTGGACATATTTTCTCTTCTATTAGGTGCAGAGTCTCTGGTCTAATTCCTAGGTCCTTGATCCACTTTTAGTTGAGTTTTGTACAGGGTGAGAGATATGGGTTTAGTTTCATTTTGCTGCATATGGATTTCCAGTTTTCCCAGCACCATTTGTTGAAGAGGCTATCTTTTCTCCATTGTATGTTTTTGGCTCTTTTGTCAAGTATGAGATACCTGCATTTATGTGGATTTGTCTCTGTGTCCTCTATTCTGTACCATTGATCTACCTGTCTATTTTGGTGCCAATACCATGCTGTTTTTGTTACTATTGCTCTGTAATATTGTTGAAGGTCTTGTATTGTGATATCCCCTGCTTTGCTCTTCTTGCTAAGTATTACTTAGCAATTCTGGGTCTCTTATTCCTCCAAATGATTTCATGATTGCTTGTTCTATTTCTATGAGGTCTGCCATTGGTATTTTAATTGGAATTGCATTAAATTTGTATAGCGCTTTTGGTAGTATGACCATTTTGACTATATTAATTCTGCCTATCCAAGAACATGGGAGATCCATCCATCTTATCAGACTTTCTTTAATTTCTTTCTTTAGTGTTCTGTAGTTCTCATTGTACAGGTCTTTCACTTCTTTTGTTAGATTGATTCCCAAGTATTTCATTTTTTTTGAGGTTATTGTGAATGGGGTAGTTTTTTTTTTTAAATTTCTCTCTCAGAAGATGTATCACTTACGAATAAAAATGCATTAGATTTATGAGCATTAATTTTATATCCTGCTACTCTACTGAGTTCATTTATGAGTACCAGAAGTTTTCTGGTCGAATTTTTATCGTCTTCTAATTAGGGAATCATGTCATCAGCAAATAGGGGTAGTTTGAGCTCTTCTTTTCCTATTCGAATTCCTCTAATTTCTTTGGTCTGTCTCATTGCTCTGGCTAGAGATTCAAGGACAATGTTGAATAGTAGTGGCGAAAGAGGGCATCCCTGCCTTGTTCCAGTTCTCAGGGGGAATGATTTCAATTTTTCTCCATTTAGAATGATGCTAGCTGTGGGCTTAGCATAGAAAGCCTTTACAATGTTAAGGAACGTTCCTACTATCCCTATTTTTTCTAGTGTTTTGAGCATGAAGGGGTGCTGTATTTTATCAAATGCATTCTCGGCATCTATTGAAATAATCATGTGGTTTTTGACTCTAAGTCTATTGATGTGGTGAATTACATTTATTGATTTCCAGATGTTGAACCAATCTTGCATCCCCGGGATGAAACCCACTTGATCATGGTGCACTATATTTTTAATATGCTTTTGTATGCAATTTGCTAAAATTTTGTTAAGAATTTTTGCATCTATGTTCATTAGGGATATTCGTCTGAAATTTTCTTTCCTCGATGTGTCCTTCTCTGGTTTTGGTATCAGAGTGATATTACCTTCATGGAATGAGTTTGGAAGGGTTCCCTCCTCCTCTATTTCATGAAATACTTTGAGGAGTATTGGAATGAGCTCTTCTTTGAAGGTCTTGTAGAACTTGGCTGTGAATCCATCCAGTCCTGGAGTTTTCTTTGTTGATAGGCTTTTGATGACTTCTTCTATCTCATTGCTTGAAATTGATCTATTTAAGTTGTGTGTGTCCTCCAGATTCAGTTTAGGTGGCTCATATGCTGGTAGGAACCTTTTGATGTCTTCCAGGTTTTCTATTTTGTTGGAGTATAAATTTTCAAAATAGCTTCTTATTATGTCTTGTATTTCAATAGTGTCTGTTGTAATATTTCCATTCTCATCACGAATTTTAGTAATTTGGAGTTTCTCTCTCCTTCTCTTCATTATTGTGGCTAAGGGTTTATCAATTTGGTTTATTTTTTCCAAGAATCAACTTTTTGTTTTGTCAATTTTTTGAATTGTTTCTTTTGTTTCAATTTCATTGTTTTCAGCTCTGATTTTAATTATTTCCTGTCTTCTACTACTTTTGGTGATGGTCTCTTCCCCTTTTTCTAGGGCTTTTAGCTATAATGTGAGGTCATTGATTTGTTGACTTTTCATTCTTTTGTTGAATGCACTTGATGCTATGTATTTTCCTCTTAGCACTGCTTTCATAGTATCCCAGAGATTTTGATATGTTGTATCTTTGTTCTCATTGACTTCTAAGAATCTTTTAATTTCCCCCCTAATGTCTTCTGTTATTCATGTATCATTCAATAGCATATTATTTAATCCCCAGGTCTTGGAGTAGTTTCTGTTTTTAACTTTATCATTGATATTTAATTTCATTCCATTATGATCTGATAGTATAGCAGGTAGCATCACTATGTTTTTGTATTTGCTAAGAATAGCTTTGTGGCATAACATATGGTCTATTTTAGAGAAGGAGCCATGAGCTGCTGAGAAGAAAGTGTATTCGATTTTTGATGGATGAAATATTCTATATATGTCTGTTAAGTCTAAATTTGCGATTGTGTCATTGAGTCTTATGGTTTCTTTGTTCAATTTTTGCTTGGTAGGTCTGTCCAAAGGTGAGAGAGGTGTGTTAAAGTCTCCCAGTATTATTGTGTTTTTGTCTATTTGATTCCTGAAATTGAGAAGGATCTGATTGATGTACATGGATGCGCCATTGTTTGGTGCATAAATATTTATGATTGTTATGTCTTGCTGATTTATGCTTCCTTTAAGCAGTATGAAATGCCCTTCTTTATCCCTTCTGACTAACTTTGGCTTGAAGTCTGCTTTATCTGAAATGAGGATGGAAACTCCTGCTTTTTTACTCAGTCCATGTGCATGGTATGCTTTTTCCCAACCTTTCATCTTTAGTCTGTGGGCATGCTTTTCTATGAGTTGAGTCTCTTGTAGGTAGCATATTGTTGGGTCTTTCTTTTGAATCCAATCTGCCAGTCTATGTCTTTTGATCGATGAGTTTAAGCCATTTACATTCAGAGTTATTATTGAGATATGACTTGTACTTCCTGTCATTTTAGCTTTTTTGGGGCTTTTAACTTAACTTTGTTTCTCCTTTGATTGGCTATTTCTTTAGGGTAATTCCTCCCCATGTTGACTAACATTGTTATTTTTCATATCTTCCTCTTGGAATATTTTGCTGAGAATGTTCTGTAGGGTAGGCTTTCTATTTGTGAATTCTTTAAGCTTTTGTTTATCATGGAAGGGTTTTATTTCATCATCAAATCTGAAGGTAAGTTTTGCTGGGTATAAGTTTCTTGGTTGGCACCCGTTTTCTTTCAGAGCTTGAAATACGTTGTTCCAGGCCCTTCTTGCTTAGAGTCTGGGCTGAGAAATCTGCTGATATCTGCTGATATCTGTATTGGTTTCCCCCTGATGCTTTTCTCTCACAGCCTTTAAAATTCTATCTTTGCTTTGTATGTTAGGTATTTTCATTATAATACGCCTTGGTGTGGATCTGTTTTAATTCTGTGCATTTGGTGTCCTGTAAGCTTCTTGTAATTGATTTTCCATCTCATTTGTCATATTTGGGAAATTTTCTGATATTATTTCATTGAACAGATTATTCATTCCCTTGGTTTGTATCTCTGTGCCTTCCTCAATCCCAGTAACTCTTAAACTTGGTCTTTTCATGATGTCCCATATTTCTTGGAGGTTTCATTCATGATTCCTAACCATCTTCTCTGTTTGTTCGACTTTGTTTTCAAGATTAAATATTTTGTCTTCATTGTCTGAGGTTCTGTCTTCCAGGTGATCTATTCTGTTAATTATGCTTTCTATTGAGTTTTTAACTTGGTTTATTGTTTCCTTCATTTCCTTGTTTCCTTCAAGGATTTCTGTTTGTTTTTTTCTTACAACTTCTATCTCTATATTGAAATGATTTTTTGCTTCCTGCAATTGTTCTATCAGCTGATTATTCATAGCCTGAATTTGCTCTCTAGGATCATTTTAATTATGAACATTCTGAACTCCCTTTCTCTTATTCCTTCTATCATGCTGTCTTTGCTTCTCTTGATATATCATCTAGGTTTGTTTGGGACATTTTCTTCCCGTGCTTTCTCATGTTGGTTGTGTATCTTCCCCTCTAGTAGTGCGGTTCTGAGGGATTGCAGTTTCCCTGTAAAGACTTATAGTGTCCCTGCAGATTTCCAATACCTCACTTTGAAGAGATTATTATTTGTAGTATCCCATATAAACAATATGTGTCCTTAAACCATATAGAACCTATTTAGATATAAACTGTGTTATCGTATACAGAATTGAGTGCAAATTATCTACTGCATAATCGATAGGTTTACAATAAGGACCACAATTTTAAATAGTGGAAAAAGAAAATGGTGAGTGGTTTAGAATATAATGTTAATGAGATAGAAAGTGAGTCTATAGAGTTACTATGTCATAGGAATAGTGAGAGCGGAATTAGAGGAAATAAGTTTTTAGCATGAGAAAAGAGAATGGGTCTCCAAGGTCACTGCTGTATTAGATCGTGATAGAATGATAAGGGTATTAATAGGAAAGAAGTGGGAATATAGTAAGTATATTAGGAATAATTGTAATATTACTATTTAGACAAAAAAAAAGAGAAAGCAAGTTCTGCCGTAAAATTATGTTGTACTATTCAAACCTCCTATTGTTCAGTAGTCTGATGCCTGTCAGGCGCTTGGTAATGCTGTGTCCCAAGAAGGGTGCTGTCCCACTGCCTCCAAGTCAGGGATGATCAATGTTTGTGGGCTAAGGTAACCTGCTGTTGTTAGATGGTCAGAGACAGCATGGGTGCCAGCCTGAGACTAGACCAGGAACAGGGTGCAGGACTGGGTTTGGAGCTGGATATGGCGGCCCGATGGCTTGGTGGGTATGTGTTCACAGCTGAGGCTGCCCTGGGTTCAGGTCTGAACCTGGCCTAGGGATGGTGATTTCCCAGAGGCTACTGGAGTCCTGCGTTCACTTGCTGGCTGGTGCCCAAGCCTGGTCAGTGACTCTGAAGCAGCTCCTGGGGACCCGCACTCACTTGGGGACCTGCACTCACTTGCTGGCTGGTGCAGGCCCAGGTCAGTGACTCCGAAGCGGCTGCGGGGTCCAGCCCTCCCAGGTGGTAGCTGCCCGTGGCCAGGCTGAGCCCAGCCTGGCAGAGTTGGTTCTGGAGCAGCGACTGGGGACCTCTTATGTGTGATTTGAATATAAAATCTCATTGAGAGCCATATTCCTGCTGTTTGAATCCGGAGCAAGTAGGAATCCACGGAGCAAGTAGGAATGCAGCCTTCCATGAGCCCACCATCATGAATCCCCTCCATATTCCCGTTTTTGGTTAAGTTAATTGGAGTTGAGGTTTCTGTCACTTAAAATGAAAATAACTGAATAACAGAATGAATAACATCTTCAAATTTACCAACCTAATAAGTGGAGGAACAGGAATTGAATCCTGTATAACTAAACCTTTCCTAAACTGCATTAACTCCTAGAGAGCATTTAAATCAGGTAGGCCAGTCCCTACTTGAATCCACTACAGACACTCCCTGAAGTCATGTTTTAGATTATTAAATGCTTTTTTAAAAGATAGGGCTAGCATAAAGCACAGTCCTTCACATGTGGTTGGAAAATTCAAGAAAGAACAAGATAACTGCTTCCCTTCTTAAAGATCATATATTTCTGTTTGTGTTGCTTCAGATAACATTGTTTTTTCAAAAGCCACACCTCATTGGAAGCTTATTATGAATTTAATTTTTAACCACAACTCCTGAATCCTTTCATATATGCTGATGCTAAATCACATCTTATTCTGCCTGAACTTTTTATGTTAGGCATTTTAAGTTACTATCAAAATTTAGTATTTTAAAATATATTCACCTAGTTATACAATTATCACCACTAGTTCCAGAACATTTTCATCATCCCCCCAAAACACTTGGCACCCCTTCCCAATTTCCCCCTTCTACCAGCTCCTAGAAGCCACTAATATACCTCTGTGTTTATGTATTCTCCTAAGCTGAATGTTTCATGTAAATAGAATCTTAGAGTTAGTAGCCCTGTTTCTGGCTTATTTTGCTTAACATGGTTTTAAATTTCATCCATGTTTTATAAAATGTATCAGTACCTTGCTTTAGAAAGTTTTGTGAGAGAACATATATAACAAAATATTTATCATTTTAATCATTTTAAGTGAACAATTGAGTGGCATTAATTACAATCATAATGTTGTATAAACATTACCACTATCTACATCTTAAATTTTCCATCATCCCCAACATAAACTCTGTATCCATTAAATAATATCCTCCCCCTCATTCTCACCTTCCTTCAACCCCCCTGGTAACTTCTATTTTACTTTCTATCTCTATGAATTTACCTATTCAAGGTACCTCACATTATGTGCTCTAATGTGCCTGACTTATTTCACTCATTGTGTTTTCAAAATCCATTCATTTCTTAAAATGCAGGAGAATGTTATGCCTTTTTAAAAGTTGAATAATATTCTGTTATTTGTTAGTAGATATTTGGATAGTTTCTACTTTTGGGCTATTGTGAATGATTCCATTAGGAACATAGGTACAAATATCTCTTTTGAACCCTTGCTTTAAATACTTTTGCTGATACACCTATCAGTGGAATTGATAGGTTATATGGTAACTCTCCTTTTAAACTTTTGAGGAAGTAAACTATTTCCATACCCACTGCATCATTTTAAATTCTCACTAGCAATGCATGAGCATTCTCAGTTTCACCACATCTTCACCAACAGTTGCTATTTTTGTTTTATTTAGTTTCTAACCATCCGTGGGTATGGCATGGTATCTCTTTATGGTTTTGATTTATATTTTCCATATGACTAATGATATTGAGTAACATTTCATGTGCTTTGTGACCATTGTACATCTTCTTAGAGAAATGTCTATTCCAGTCTAGTTCATTTTTATGTTTCTTTACTTGTTATTTTTTGTGGATTTAATGCCTTGCAGATACATGGTTTGTAAATATTTTCTTCCATTCTCTAGTTAAAGTTTTTCACTTTCTTGATATTGTTCTGGGGATGCATAAAAGTTCTTATTTTTGAAGAGGTTCATTTTATTTCTCTTTTTTATTGTGTTTTTGGTGTGATAACTATTAAATTGTTGCTAAATTCATGTCATGAAGAAGTCCCATTTTTCCTCCTAAGAGTTTTATAGTTCTAACTACTATGTTTAAATCTTTGATCCATTTTGTATATGATGTAAGGCTAAGATTTCAACTTCATTTTGCATGTGGTTATCCAACTTTTGAAGCACCGTTTGTTGAAAAGATTGACTCTGTCTATGGAATGGTTTGAACAACCTTGTTGAAAATCAGTTGACCACATGTGTAAACTTTATTTCTGGGCTTTCTTTTCTATTCCATTGTACTATGTCTGTCCTTATTTAAAAAGTCACACTTTTTAGTTGCTGTATCTTTATAATAATAACTTTTGAAGTAAGAAAGTTTTTCTTTTGCAATCATTTTTGGCTATTGGAAGCATGACTCCATACTATTTTGACAATTGTCTTTTCCATTTCTGTGAAATAGTTGTTGGAATATCCACTGAAATTGTAATGAATCTGTAGATAACTTTGAGGTTAGTCAGCTTTCAGTTTCTATAGCCAAGTACCTGAGATAACAAATTTGGAAAGAGGGAATGCTGTATTTTGGCTCTCAGTTTTGGAGGTTTTAATCCCAGTCAGTTGAACCTGTTGCTTTGGGGACTATGACAAGGCATTATATCATGGTGGGAGCATTTAGCAAGAAAGCCTATTTGGAAAGGGCTTGGGTCCCAACATCCCCTTCAAGGGAATGCCCCTAATTACTAAGTTCAACCTCTTAATGGTTCTGAAATCTCCCAATAGTGCCAAGGAATGGAAACTAAACCTTTATCACATGGGTATTTGGGGACACTTACCCAAACCTTAATATTTGGGTATTACTGACATCTTAAAAATGTTAAAATCATTATTAATGTCATTTATTTACATATTATTTAATTTCTTTCAGCATTGCTATATAGCTTTCAGCCTACAATTGTTTTCCCTCCTTGTTTTGATTTATGGTTTGTTTTATTCTTTTAGAGAATTTTGTAAGTGGAGTTATTTTCTTAATTTTATTTTTGGTTTGGTCATTGCTGGTGTATAGTAACAACTGATTTTCATATTTTGGTCTTATTACTTTCAATTTCTTTACTTATTCCAAGTCTATGGGATTTTCTATTTCTTCTTGAGTCAGTTAAGTTAATTTGAATGTTTTAACATATTTGCTCATTTCTTTAGGTTATCTAATATGTTAGCATATAACTGCTCATAGTATTCACTTATAAATTCTTTTAGTCTCTGTAAGGCCATTAGTGATGTCCTCACTTTCATTTCTGATTTTTGTCTTCCAATTTCTTTTTCATTCACTAATGGTTCATCAGTTTTGTTGATATTTATGAAGAACCAATTTTCAATTTAGTTGTTTTACTCTATTATTTTTCTGTTCGCTACATTGTTCTATTCTATTCCCTTCATTCCTATACTGTTGATATTCATTCTAATCTTTAAATTTCATTTCTTCCATAAGTTTTGCATTTAATGTGCTCTTTCTTTTCCATAAAGTCGAATTTCTTCTTTGACATGGTTTTTTAATGAAGGCATTTTATAGCTAAAAATATTTCCCTCTCAGCACTGTTTTTACTGCATCACATAAGTTTTGATATGCTGTTTTATCATTTTCATTTATCTTTAATTATTTTCTAATTTCTCTTGTCATTTATTCTTTGACATGTTTGTTCAGAAAGGTGTTGTCTAATTTCCAAGTATTTGTGAAATCTGTCCTTTTAAATCTGCTGAGGCTTGATTTTTTGATTTAAAATAGACTATTCTGGAGAATTTTACATGTGAAATTGAAATTCTATATCAGAATATAGCAGACTATTAGGAGTAGTACTAGTAGTAGTAGTACCAGGGATTGAACCCAGGAGCACTTTCTACTGAGTCACATCCCCAGCCTCCTTTTTTATGTTTTATTTTGAGACAGTGTTCCCTGAGTTGCTTAGGGCCTCACTGAGTTACTATTGAGACTGGCTTTGAACTCTTGATCCTCCTGCCCCAGCCTCCAGAGTTGCTGGGATTATAGATATGTGCCACTGTTCCTGGCCATATTCTGCTATTTTTGGATGGAGTGCTCTGTATATATCTGTTAAGTCTCATTGGTTTACTGTGTTGTTCAAATCCTCTATTTCCTGACTTATGTCTGGTTGTTTTATCCATTATTGAAAGTGGGATTTTGAAGTCCCAATTCTTACCATAGAATGGTTTATCTCTCCCTTCAATGTAGTCAATTTGCTTTATATAGTTTGAGGGCTCTTTATTAGGTGTGCAAATATTTATATCTTCTTACTGTATGGAACTATTCATTAAAATATAATGTTGCTTATCTCTTATAAAAGTTTCCATTTGAAACCTATCTTGTATGATATTAAAATGCCACTTTCTCTTCTTGGCTACTATTTGCATGTCTTATACAATTTTTCCTCATTTCTTATATCAATACTTTCTTGTGAATTTTTAAAAATATTTTGTAGTGAATTGTTTCCTTTCTCATTCCAGTTTGTGTACATTTTATAGATACTTTACAAATATATTCTTTGTGATGATTGTAGGCGATTATGTTTAGCATACTGTTGTGATTTGGATATGGGGTGTTCCCTGAAAACTCCCATGTTAATGAAGGAATACACCAAGGTAAAAGTATTACATTATGAGAACTGTGATCTGAGCTGTTCATCCTAGTTTGGACTAACTGGGTATTAACTGTAGGTAGGTGGGGCATGGCTGGAGGTGGTCGGTAACTGGGGGCATGCCCTTGAAGGGTTCATCTTCCCTGTTTCTCCTTACCTCTCATTGCTTCCCAGGTACTGTGAGATCTGAAGCTTTCCCGTACCACCACCCTTCTGTCAGTGATGTTCTGCCTCACCTTGGGCCCAGATAAATAAAGCTATGAACTGAACCACTATAAATGTGAACCAAATGAACTTTTCCTCTCCTCTAAGTTGTTCTTGTCAGGTATTTTAGTCACAGCAATGAAGACCTAATATATGTGATAAAATAATAATAATCACATTAGAAGGTATTCCAACTTAACTTCAATTGCATATAAAAACTGCTTCTAATAGTCTCTGTCCACCTCTATTATTGATTTACAGAACACATCTTTATACATTTTATGCTCAATAACATAGATTAATCATTTTTATTCATTCATGTTTTAAATCATGCAGAAAATAAAAAGTGGAGCTACAAACAAAAATATAATTGCACTAACATTTATAATTATCCATATATTTACCTTTAATTGAGACCTTCACATTTTCATATCTTCAAGTTACTGTCTCGTGTCCTTTCATTTCAACTTAAAGAACTCCCTTTAACATTTCTTTCAGGGCAAGTACTATGGTAGCAACTCCATTACTTTTTGCTTATCTGAGAATGCTATAATCCCCCCTCATTTTGAAGGAAAATTTTTCTGATATCGAATTATTTTTTAAATTGTATTAGTTCTTCTTAGGTATATACACACAATGGAGTATTACTCTGCCATAAAGAAGAATGACTTTATGACATTTGCCAGTAAGTGGATAGATCTGATATGCAATTCTTGATTAAGAGTTTTTTTTTCATTCAGCAGTTTGAATATATTGACCCTGGTTCTTGCCTCCATGGTTACTTATAGAAAAATCAAGCTAATAATATTATTGAGCATTTTGTATCCATGATATGTTGCTCCTCTCTTTCTCCACATAAAATTCTCCTTTCATCTTGGATTTCAAAAAATTGTTCATAATGTGTCTCATTGTGGATCTTTTTCAGTTCATCCTTCTTGGAATTTGTTGAGCATCTTGGATAAGTTGATTCATATCTTTTAGCAAATTTGGGAACTTTTCCATTATTTCTTCTAACTTTCCCTTGCTCTTTCTTTTTTCCTTTGGGGAAATGAATATGTTGTTCTATTTGATGGTATTCCAGTTGTTTCTTAGGGTCTGGTCACTTTTCTTAAATATTTCTTCTCGTCTTAGACTTCATCATTTCAATTGTCCTATCTTCAAATTTTCTAATTCTTCATCTGTCTTCTTAAATCTGATGTGAGCTGGGCATGGCAGCACATGCCTGTAATTCTAGCAACTTGGGAGGATGTGCGACAGGATGATCTCAAGTTCGAGGCAAGTCTGAGCAACTTGGTGAGATTGTTTTAGTCAACTTTTTATCACTGTGACCAAAAGACCTAATAAGAACCATGTAGAAGAGAAAATGTTTATTTTGGAATCATGATTTCGGAGGTTTCGTCCATAAATAGTAGACTTCATAGTTTTGGGCCTGCAGTGAGGCAGAACATCATGGAAGGAAGCTGCACCAGAGGAAAGCAACCCAGGACATGGCAACCAGGAAGCAGAGAGCTCCTCTTAGGGACAAAATATAAACCACAAAGGCAAACTCCCAGTGTACTGTTTCCTCCAGTTGCACCCTATTTGCATACAGATACTACCCAGTTAATCTATTTCAGTTGATTAAACTACTGATTAGGTTACAGTACTCATAATCTAATTGTTTCACCACTGAACCTACTTGCATTGTTGCACACATGAACTTTTGGGGGACAGTTCATATCTAAACCATAATTAAAAATAAAATAAAATAAAAATAGAAAGGACTGGGGATGTAACTTAGTGGTAAGTGCCCTGTGATCAATCCTCAGTACCAAAACCAAAATCTGATTTTGAATCCCTCTAGATGATTTTTCTTTTGTTATTACACTTTTCAGCTTTATCATTTCTTATTGTTCCTTAAGTTTTCTCTTTATTGATAGTCTTATTTTGTTCATTATTTTTTTTCCTGACTTTGTCAATGTCTTCCTTTGGCTCTGTGGAATTTTAGACATTTTGTTTAAAGATTTTTGCCTGGTAATCTGCCATCTGGTTTTCCTCAGAGGGGTTATCTATTGATTTATTTTACTCATTTCAATGGGCCATACTACACTGTTTATCAATATGTCTTTTGATTTTTTGTAAAATTTGAACACTTGAATCTTTATAATATTATACATCTGATTTAGATCCTTCCTCAAGGTTTTCTGAGGGTTTTGACTCTTTTAAATTATACAGTATCTCTTTGCTATGGATCAGTCTGTGGTGAAAGCTTGAAGTTATCTTGGGTATTTTCTTATCCTGTCTTTCTGTGGGCATATGCAGGCAGGAATTTTACCTGCCTCCAAAGGAAGAAAATTTTAAAAGTAGAAAAATTTAAAAAAATCAGAGAAATAGGGTCTGTCCCTTTAAATCCTTTGGAAGGCACTTCAACCACAAAGAAATAAAACAATGAATATGGGTGAGGAAACACAGGGAAACTGCACTTCTATGATCAGAAACAAAACCATCTTTCAGAACACAGATCCCCTATATTTGGAGAATAAGATCTTTAGAACTGATCCTGATTCCCAGAAACTTTTTCCAGAATGAGAAAACTGGGTGTTCCATTTTACATTCCCACTAATGTTTTGTCAGATTTTCATCACTGTGATCAGAAGGTCTCAAAAGAACAATGCAGAGGAGAAAAAGTATATTTTTTATTGGTTCTTTTTAGTAATATATGATATTTGACATAATTATAGAAGCATGGAATATATCTTGTTCTATTTCAGTACCCAGTACCTTTCCTTTCCCTTCCTTCCCCTACCCCCTGCTCCCTTCCCTCTATTGATCTTTCTGCCATTTACCCATAATTATTTTTAATTAATTTCTGTGGATATTTATGATGATGAGATTCACTGTGGTGTATTCATATATGAGCATAGGAAAGTTATATCAGATTCATTGCACTATCTTTCCTTTTCCTATTCCCCTTCCCTTCATTCCCCTTTGTCTACTCCATTGAACTTCTCTTCTTCCCCTCCCCCTTATTGAGCATTAGCTTCCCTACCTCACAGAAAATATCTGACCTCTTTTGGGGGGGATTGGCTTACTTCACTTATGAGGATAGTCTCTAGATCTATCCATTTATCAGCAAATGTCATAAAGTCATTCTTCTTTGTGGCTAATACTCCATTGTGTATACATATCACATTTTCTTTACTTATTTATCTGTTGAAGGGTACCTAGGTTGGCTTCATATCTTAGTTTGTAAATTGTGCTGCTATAAACATTGATGTGACTACATTAAAGAGTTTATTTTTTGTTAATAGTTTCAGAAGTCTCAGTCTTTAGATGGCTGACTTCATGGCTATGGGCCCAAGATGAGACAGAACATCATGACAAAAGGGTGTGGCAGAGCAAAGCAGTTCAAGCCATTGCAACTTGGAAGCAGAGAGAGAGAGAGAGAGAGAGAGAGAGAGAGAGAGAGAGAGATGTCCTCAGTAACCAAGGATAAAATATAAAGCCAAAGGCATACCCCCAGTGTCCTACTTCCTCTAGCCACACCCTACCTGCCTACAGTTAAACCATTTCAGTTTATTAGTGTACTGATTAGGTTACAATACTCATAATCTAATCATTTCACCTCTGAAAATTCTTGCATTATTTCACACATGATATTTTGAGGAATAGCCTCATATCTAAACAATAATAACCAGCAAAGTATAAAAGTTCCAATTTCTTGACATCCTCAACAAACTTCAACATTTTCTTTTTGTTGTTTATGTTGTTATTTTATTTTAGTCATCAGCATAACACATATAAAGGGGCACCCTGTTGTAATTTTAGTTTGCATTTCCCTAATACATAATGATGTTGAACCTATTTTCATGTCCCTATTTGACATTTTATATACATTTGTATATTTTCTTTTTATTTTTTTGAGGGTGTGGTGCTGGGAATTGAACCCAGGGCTAGGCAACACCATACCATTGAGCTATGTCCTCAGCCCCTGTATATCATCATTTGAGAAATGTCTACATACATTCTTTTGCATTTTTAAATTGTCTCATTTGATTTATATTGTTGAGTTGTAAGAATTCTTCATATTATCTGGGTAATAGAGCACTTATGAGATATATGAAGGACAAACACTTTCTCCTATTATTTGAATTATATTTTCACTTTCTTGTGTTCTTTGAAATGCAAAAAATTAGTCTAAAAGAAATCTAATTTATTTTTTATTTTTTTCTTTTGATGTTGATGCTTCTCTTACCATATACAAAAATCTACCACTTAATACAAGGTCAGGAAAATGTGTACCTGTTTTATTCTAAGAGTTTTAGCATTTAAATCTTAGATTTTGGTCTTTGATGAATTTTGGGTTAAGTTTAATATGTGATGTGAGGTAGGGTATTCAAACTCATTTTTTGGTAGATGGATCTGGTTTTTTCCCAGCAGATTTTGTTGAAAAAATTATTCTTCCTCACAGAATGGTCTTGGTTCCCTTATCCTATGTACATGTATGAATGTACATCATGTATAACCATAGAAATGAAAATGCATACCCCATATGTGTACAATGAATCAAAATGAAGTCTGTAAAAATAAAAAAATGTCATCTTGCAAAAAAAATCATTTGACTATAGATGAATGCCCCATCCATTTTTGAAAACCAAAGTATCATTTTATTTAATTCAATGTGTGATTATATTATAAATATTAATATAGCAGTGAGTAATATCAGCAAGATGGTTGACTAGAAACTCCTAGTGCTCTCCCCATCACACACAAAAAAATATAAAACATTGAGTAAGCAATTATATTTAAGGCAAAATAACTAATGGAGAACACTGGAAATCAGCTACACCACATAGAAATCCAGGTTGGCCACTTAACAGAATGGAAGGAAACACCTTATGTCAGCTATCCCATTCTCTCAGTGAATTTCACCCCAAGAACCAGGAAGGATTTCACCCTACAGGAAAAAGGTAAGGAAGAAGAACCCAGTAGGCCCTATAATCAGAGTAGACACCAGCAGTCATCATTACTGGATACTATTGCAATCCTCAAAGTCTCTGATACCAGCTTAGGGAATTCCCCATATACCATGTGTTGACCTCTTCCCAGGGAAGGAGTTAATGCTGTACTCCAACACCCTATAGTCCATTCTGCCACTGCTGTGTGTCATCATAGAACTGGAGCCACTGCTAGAGCACATACTGGTCCAGGGGTGAGTAATTATTGCACACTTCCATTTCTGAGGCTCAGTCACCACTGTACCAGGCCCACCTGATACTGTGCTATTCCTGAGAAGAAATGCTGCTATGCTCTACCCTATACAGACAAACTCTACTAAAGAATTCTCCATTCCCCACCCAGTTGCTGATGCATCATCCCTTTAGGGCTTAGCTGAAGTGAATCAGCAGATGTCATACCCTCCAGTTCCATAGCTAAGCTAGCACTCAGTCTCCCAGGGATTTCAGGGATCTTTCATACCAGAACATTCATGTCCCCTAGGACCACAGATGAGACTGCATCATATCCCTGTGGACCTTAGGCTTCCAGCACAAGAAAACATGTGTATCTCTCAGCACCACAGCTTATGTGGCACCCCACTACAGGGGTTAAGAGGCTCCAATGACCTATACCTATACTTTCTGGGATCAGGTAGGTATGATCCCTCACGTTCTATGGAATCAAAGTCTTGACTGGACTGTACCACCCCATGCTCCAGGAAAACACACACACACACACACACACACACACACACACACTTCACCTACCTGGAGCTGGAATAGTCTCCAACAGTTCAAGCTGTTGAGTCATCTTATCTCTCTGAGGAGTGAGGTCATTGTTGTCTTATTCCCCATCCCACAGTGCATAAGCCATAGCATCACTTTAGTATTTCTGAGTCCTTTTTGCTGCTGCATATGGCCTCACAAACCCCAAGATACTGCTATGTCCCACATTCCAGTAGTCCAGAGTCACCACTGTTTGGTACCTCATACCCCAGAGGCTGAGTTGTCACTATACCTTATTGATTTTGGTCCCAAATAGCAGGTACAACATGGTCTCTAGGGCATGAGCCTTCTTCCCCAGAGCCATGCCAGTGCTATGTCCTCAGTCAGAGCCATAGCCACATCACAGACCCCTGGACCCAATAGGTTGGGGTGTGCCTCAGAGCAACAGACCCTGACTTAGTGGAGAACTTGTGCCTTGAAAAGTGAACATGTGCTTTATGTCATAGGTGTTAGAGTAGTTTCACTGAGACCATGAAACAGGTTCCATTGCTGCTCCCAGCACCTGTGCCCCAAATCCCAGTGCCAATTTGACTGCCAGTAAGCAGTGTCAGATGTAATACCAATAAAGATATATTCAGCTAAGATTCCACACTGTGAGGAATAGGAAGATACCTAAAACTTTTACCCTAATAATCTACACAGTCATCATCATGGTCACCATCTTCTGTCATCTATACCACTGAGGCAACTGAAGTCATTGCCAAAATTGATCACAATTCAAGAAGCTGCATGGAGACTAAAATTACTACAACTATACAGAACCAGAGTCACTGCACCCTGCCCCTCCAGGTCCCTGAAGCTCATTTGCAAGTGAAAGTCTTCCCGAGTGAAGATCTTTCTGTAAAGTTGGGAAGAGGTGACTACATCACCAGATGTGCAGATATCAATGCAGGAACACATGAAACATAAAAAGAAAAGAAATATGACAATGCCAAAGAAGTACAATTCCCTAGTAACTGACCCCAAAGAAAAAGAATTTTATGAATTGTCTGAAAAATAATTCAAGATAACAATCTTAAAGAATTGAACACAATAGACAATTCAGTAAAATCAGAAATACAGTTCATGTTCTAAATGAGAAATTCAACAAAGATACAAATATAATGAAGAACTATACAGAAATCTTGGAATGGAAAAATTCAATCAATGAAACAAAAAACAAAATAGAGAGCTTCAACAGCAAACTAGATCAAGCAGAAGAAAGAAGCATCTGTGAACTTGAAGATAGATTTTATTTTTAATGACTATGTCAGAGGACAGAAGAAAACCAAATGAAAAAAGAATGGAGATAGCCTATGGGACTTATAGGGATTGTTATTTTGATTATTTTTCAGACAATTCATAAAGTTCTTTCTCTTTGGGGGAGATAGCCTATGGGACTTATAGGACAACATTAAGTGAACTGATATTTTCAGTATAGTAATTAAAAAAGAAGAGATAGATTAAGGGACAGAAAGCTTATTTAATAAAATAATAGCTAAGACTTCTAAGTCTTGGGATAGATATGAACATCCAGATCCATGAAACTTAAAATCTCCAATGGACTCAACCCAAAGAGGTCTTCTACAAGGCACAATATGATCAAACTGTTGAAAATCAAAGAGAGAATTTTAAAAGCAGCAGGAGAAAAGAATGTTACATATAAGTGAACCTCCATTATATCATCAGTAGATTTTTCAGTAGAAAATTTGCAGACCAGGAGAGAATGTGATGAATGAAATATATATATTCAGAGCTGAAAGAAAAACATGGCCAGCCAAAATATGATTCCCAGAAAAAGCTGTCCTTTAGAAATGAAGATGAAATAAAACTTTTCATAGACTAGCAAAAGCTAAGGGTATTCATATACACCAGACCTGTCTTACAATAAGTATTTAAAGGAGTTAAAATGGAAATTAAAAGATAATAATTACTATCATGAATGTATATGAAAGCATAAACTCAATTGAACAGATAAATATATAGTCAAATCTACAATATGCTAATATTATAATGGTGGTAAGTATATCAAACATACCTCTAGAATAAAGGCTAAATGCAAAAATGGTCAAAATAAAACTACAATATGTTAAGGAATATACAATATAAAAATATGTAAATTGTGACAACAAAAGCACAAATTGTGGGGGAGGGTAGTAGTCTAGAGTTTTTCTTTTTTTAAGTTTGGCTATTATTATCCACTTAAATATTATAGATTATAACTATAAAAATTTTGTATAAACCTCAGTTAATCACAAGATAAAAGATAAAGAGAAAAAATCAAAACTTCATTGAAGAAAATAATCAAATCAGAAAGTTAGACAATGAAGATTGGGGATATATCTCAGTGGCAGAGTTCTTGACTAGCAAGTGCAAGGCCCTAGGGTTAATCGCCAACACACACACACACACACACACACACACACCACCAAACAAACAAAAAAGAGTTGGATGTGTTAGTACATGCGGTTATCCCAAAAAATCAGGAGGCTGAGACAGAAGTAACACAAGTTTGAAGCCAGCCTGCACAACTTAGGAAGAACCTGTCTCGAAGTAAAACAAAACAAAACAAAACAAAACCTTAAAAAGTGGCATTGTTCCTCTGGGTTCCATCCCCAGTATAAAGCAAATAAATAGGCGAAAAGGTAGATAATAAAAGAGGAAGAAAATAACAAAAGAGCCATAAAACAATCAGAAAACAAAAAATCAGCATTAGTAAGTACTTACATATCAAAAATAAACTTGAATTTAAATAGATTAAATTCTTCAGGAAAAGACAGAATGACTGAATACATTTTAAAAAAAGAAGAAAAACAAGACCCAGGTACATGTGGGGAGACCCACTTATACTTAAGAATATTTGCTGAAAGCTAGGTCCTTGTCCCTGATGCCAAACCAATAACAAGGACATGGTTTTGAGAAAAAGGAAAAAGGTTTTTTGCTTTACAAGCAAAGGAGAAACACAGGGGGCTCCTGTCCCAAAGGCTGGGATTCTGCCCATCAACAGGAATGGGGGCTTTTAAAGAGGTGATTCAGAGAAAATAAGATCAGGGAGGAGAGATCAGGAAGAAGAAAATCAGGGAAAAGAAGATCAGGGAGGAGAAGGTTAGGGAAAAGATCAGGGGAAAGAAGATCAGGGAGAAGGTCAGGGAAAAGATTTGGAAAAAGAAAAAGCATGTAAATTTCAAAGTGACAAGGGATATAGTCAAAGCATCAAGTGAAATCCTGTCACCAAAAAATGGAAGATATTACACACAAATGAAAAGAAACATAGCAGAGTCACTGAACCAATGCCAGATAAAATGAACTTCAAGTAAAATATTTTCACAAGAGACAAAGAAAGTCATTATTCGATAAAGGAGTCAATTTATCAAAAGGACACAACCATTATAAATATACATGCACCCAACATTGGAGCATGGGGTTTTCTTCTTGTTGGGTCAAAATTGAAATTCACCTCTGATATTCCTTACGAATTTTCTGTTTGTTTCATCTAGCTATTTTGAAGGAAATATAGCAGAAAATTTTGTAAATAACATTGCCTTTGCAATAATTTTTGAGTATCATCAGCTTAGGGCATTAGAACCAAAAATGAATAAATGAAACTACATCAAACTTAAAATCATTGGCACAGCAAAGGATATTTTATTATTTACAAAATGCCACAACATGAATGAACCTGGAGGATCCTGTGCTAAGTTAAATATGATACAGAAAGAAAAATATTGCATAATCTCACTTATTTGCGAAAGCTAAAAAGTTCCAAATATATAGAGGCAGAGAACAAAACAATGGTTACCAGGACTGAGGATACAAAGTAGTATATACATAAAATGAACAAGTCTAGAGATACAAATTATAAAAATGGGACTATAGTTAGTAAGATTGTATTCATATAAAATATGAAATTAATGCTAAATATGTACATTTCAGTTGTTCTTGTCACAAAAACAAATTCTATTTCAAATATGGGAGATAATGGCTATGTTAATTTGCTTCACTATACTAACCTTTCTATTATCCATATGTAGCTCATAATATGTTAAATATACTGGATAAAATTTATCAAAATAAAACTAAAACAAACAAAAATATAGTAGTAGCAGCAATGATAATAGTAATTCCAGTAACAGAAGTAGTCCTATATTGAATATGACAATTTAGCTGATTACAAATTAACCAAACTACCATGTCAGTCAATCATATTTATCTATTAACTAAGAGACATGCAGAAAATATGTGGTAATTTCCAAACAAAGGCCAAATAATCATATATCTTCTTTCCCCAATTCATAGGGCTAGTTATATCACCAATAAAGTCAATGCAATTAATCCATCTTACATATTGTTTGTCTTCCAGGTAAGCCTATGAGGAATTGTTCTGATTGCCACTCTAAGTTCTCACACATTATTCTTTCCATGGTCTGTTCCAGAATCTTGCCCCCAATATCATACTCAGACTGGTTGGTAACTGATTTTCAGTACCCGTTCCCTCTGATGTTTTTTCTATTGTTGTTTTTTATTTGTTTGTTTTAGTTTTTAATGAGAACTTTTCTATCTTTTCTTCACAATTTCTCCTACTCTTTAGGATCTCTGTTTAATAGTTATACATAGGAAATTAAACCCAGCATGGCAACAAACAGTTTGGAAATATCAATGAGGTGCTGAGACATACTTAGGTTGTCATGCCTTGTAAGAGAGAATGCCTCTTATTTTAGGAGGCCTTCTCTTATTCTGGGTTACTCTAAGATTTCTAAACCATGACAATTACAGTGTCCCTAGAAAGTGGAATGGGTACTCAGGCAAATTGAGAAACCTGATTCTCTAGAGAAGTCTAAAGATTCACAGAAGACAACTCACTGGGTAACCTTGGCCAATCTCTTCTGCCACTTAAGAATTTAGCTTCCCCAACTTCGAAATAAGGGGATGAGCTAAGAATACTGTAAAGATCCTTTTCAACTTTGAGATTGGATGTGGCTATGTAGTGACTACAGAATTCCAGAAGAGCCTGAAAGTATAGATAAAAGAGGTAAAAGGTACCAATTCTTCCCCAGGGATAAAAAACAAACAAAACAAAACAAAAAAATTTTGCCATTCCCCCATCCTCCCAAGCACCAACTATTCTTGACCCAAAAATAAACATACACAAACAAGGCCTAGAGGAAGGCAGGCCAGCAGGAGCCTGTAAGGCTATATAACCTCTGCATTGTTTCCTTTGCTTGGCTCCTGGGAGCCTAGAACAGGAAGTCTCTCAGGAGAGGAGACAGACAGGGCTGTCCAGCCCAGCACCACTTTCTCCTACCCTGAAAAGAGGAAGGACGAGAGCCCCCACTGATAGGGTGGAGGTAGGAGATGTGGGTGTGGCAGAAGCACAAATCCTCTGTGGAATCTTAAAACAAGTCCAGGAAAAACAATTATAAAGCAACAGCCATTGGATCCAGGATATTTAAGCATTAACAAGAAAAGGGCCTTGGGTCAGTCCGATGATCCAATGATAACAGCAATTCTGGAAAAGGTGGAACAGAAACTTCAAGCCAGATGTGTATCCTCAGGAGAGGTTTCAGGCTTCTAGGAGCTGTGGGGAGGCACCTTGGGAGTTGGCAAATTAGACAGAAGAAAAGGGAAACTCCTGGGAAAGAAGGAGCTTAGAAACGAAGCAGGGTGACAAGTCAACAACAGTGGAAAGAGGAAGAAGACTCGTGTTAATTATATTCCATTCATCTGACTATAAGTCATAATCGGCCCCATTCTACTAATACAGAAACTGAGGCATACAGTTGTGAAGTAATTTGCTCAAAGTTACACAAATATTAGTAGCAAAGGTAGGATTCAAAGTCAGTTCCTCCTGCCTTCAAAGGTTCTGTTCTACCACATCAAGATTCCTTACATTTTTATGGTTCCTTATTAAAATAATCACTCCCTTTTATCATTATTATGTCAGCTCGTTCATTCTTTTTTATTCATCCAGCTCCACAACAAGCATTCCTAGGCCCCATTTTATATAGTGGGCATGTTCCAGGTGCTGGTGACATAAAGAGGTGTTTGGTCTCATTCATGGAAAACTCCCCAACTCAGTGGAGAATTTCATATAAGCAAATCTTCCAATATGGTGTACTGTAATGGAGAAAGTAAGACAAAGTGCATTGTGTACAGGCTTCTCTGAAATTGATGGGTGAACAGAGCTTTCAATTAAGTATCATACAGAATAGTTTCACTGCCCTAAATATCCCCTATACTTCAACCTGTTCACCCTTCCCTCACTCCCCCATAGGAACCTTGACAACCACTGTTCATTTTTCTGGCACTATAGTTTTGCATTTTCCAAGATTTCATATAGTTAGAATCATATAGTAAGCCATCTTTTCATATTAGCTAATTTAATTTGGTGATAGTTATTTAAGATTCCTCATGTGATAGCTGATTTTATCTCTGAATACATTTCATTGTATTCCACAGTTTGGTGATCCTTCACCTATTGAAGGGTAGTTTGATTGCTTCTAAGTTTTAGTAATTGCACGTGAAATTACTGTAACATTTGTATGTAAGTCTTTGTGTAGACACTAGCTTTCACTTAGGTAAATAAAAATGAGAACAATTAATGGACTGTATGGTAAGAATATGTTTGCTTTTTAAAGAAACTATCAAACTGTTTTCCAAAATGGCTATACTATTTTGTAATTTCACCAGCAATGAATGAGAATTTTGGTGGCTACACATACACACCAGAATTGTTATTGTCGGTGTTTGGAATTTTAGCCATTCTAATAGGTGGGTAGAGCTATCTTGTTATTGCAATTTGTACTTCCTTTATGACATATGATGTTGAACTTCTTTTCATGTGCATATTAAACATCTGAATGTCTCCTTTGATGAGGTTATCTGTTCAGATATTTCCCCACATTTTAAATTACATTGTTTTCTTATTGTTAAGTTTTAAGTGTTCTTTATATATTTTGGATTCCAGTCCTTTAACAGATATGTGTTTTGCACAAATTTTCTCCCAGTGTGTGGGTTGTCTTTTTGGGCTCCTAACAATATCTTCAACATATCTGAAGTTTTAAATAAGATCCAGATTGCCCATTTTTCTTTCATGAATCATGATTTTTATGCTGTATCTTAAAAGTTATCATTAGACCCATGGTCACCCATATTTTATCCTATATTATCTCTTAGGAGTTTTATATTTTGCATTTTGTATTTAGTTCTACAATCTATTTTTATGAAAGTTGTAAGATCTGAGTTTAGATTCACTCTTTTGCATTTGAATGTCCAGTTTGTTCAGCACCATTTTTGGACAAATGACCTTTCTCCATTAAATTGCCTTTGCTCCTTTGGAATATATTTGTGTGGACATATTTCAGGGCTCTTTATTCTTTTCCATTGAGCTCTTTGTCTATTTTCCCCCAATATGAATATTTTGATTATTATAACTTTATAATAAGTTTTGAGGTCAGGCAATATCAGTTATATGACTTCTAATTTTTTTCCTTTAATATTGTGTTGACTATTCTGGGTCTTCTGCCTTCCATATAAACATTAGAAGCAGTTTTTCAATATAACTTGCTGGGACCTAAATTGAGATTCTGCTGAATCTATAGATCAATTTGGGAAGAACTGATATCTTTTTGTTTGTTTGTTTTTTGGATACCAGGGATTGAACCCAGGGGCACTCAACTACTGAGCCACATCCCCAGCCCCATTTTGTCTTTTATTTAGAGACAGGGTCTCACTGAGTTGCCTAGGGCCTCCCTAAATTGCTGAGGCTGACTTTGAACTCCTGATCCTCATGCCTCAGGCTCCCAATCTGCTGGGATTATAGGTGTGTGCCAGCACGCCTGGCTGGAAGAACTGATATCTTGACAGTGTTGAGTCGTTCTACCCATGTTCATGGAATGTATATTTGTTTAGATCTTTTTTGATTTCTTTCATCAGAATTTTATAATTTTTTATTTCTTTCATCAGAATTTTATCTTGTGCATATTTTGTCAAATTTGTTTCTACATATTTATTATTTGGTGCTAATGTAAATGGTATTTTTAATTTCAAATGTTGATTGCTGGTATATGAGAAGACAATTTAAATTTTAATGTTTCTATTAGTGCATTATAGTTACACATAATGGTGGAGTTCATTTTGACATAATCATACATTCATGGAATATAATTTGTTCCATTCCACTCCCCGATATTTCCCTCCCTTCTTCCCGTCCTCTACACTACTAATCTTCCTTTTATTTATTTTTTTTAAATCAGTGCTTTGTAGATACACATAAATGTGAACTTTGTATTGGTGTAACCATATACACACATAGTAAAATTGGTCGATTTCATTCCACCCTTTCTTCCTTTTCCCATCCTTCCTCCCTCCCCTTCAATCCACTTCCTCTACTCCACTGAACTCCCCTCTAATTTTGTGGCTTATGATTTCAGAGATTTAAGCCCATGGTTGGTTGGTTCCATTGCTTTGGGCCTGTGGAATAGACAGAACATTATGGCAGGAAGTGTGTGGTGGAGGAAAGCTGCTCACCTCATGACAGTTGGAAGCAAAGAGTATGAGGGATGGTCCAGGGTTGCAAAGTCTTCGAGTATACACCCCCATAACCTAACTGCCTCCCAATTCACCCCTTCTCCAAAAGGTTCCACCACCTCCCAATAGAACTACAGGCTGGGGACCAAACCTTCAGCTCATGTGTCTTTGGGGACCATTCCAGATCCAAACTAGAGCAATTTCTATTCTTTAAAATGTGTTGTGATATATTTTATGTCCAGGAATTTGGTCTGCCTTAATGAATGTTCTGTGTGAACTTGTAGGCCACTGTTACTGGATGATGTACTCCACAGATGCCAATTAAATGTTCTCATTTTTTTTTCCTGCTGGATCTATGTATTACTGAGACAATGGGTATTCCAGCTCTCAACTATAATAATGAATTCATCTACTTTTCCTTCTTTTCCTCATACTTCTATTATTATTTGACTCAAGTATTTTGATGCCCTGTTCTCAGAAACAGGCACATTAAGAATAATTATTTCTATTTGGAATATTGAATATTTTTATGTAATTCCCCTTTTTAATCCTTATACCTTTCCTTGCACTGAATTATGCTTTGTCTGAAATTAATGTAGTTATTCAAGCTTTTTTATGTATTTACTTTTATTAACATATTAATTGTAGATATTAAGGGAGTTCTGTGTGATATTTCAATATGTGCATATGCCACATACTGAACAAATTCAATCTCCATTTATAGACCTTGTATGAGGGTTCTCTAGAGGAACAGAATCAACAGGAAGCATGATTATAAAAAGGGGATTTATTAGATTGGCTTACATGACCAGAAGCTAGATAGTTCACAATGACTGTCTGCAGCTGGAGAGCTGGAAGAACAAGCAGCTGCACAGTCTAATATGTGGAGGCCCCAAAACAAGAAAGATCAACAGTGCTACCCTAGTCTGAGACCAAGGCTTCTAGAAACTACCTTGAGAATCACTGGCAGAGTCCACTTTGGAAGAGTGAAGAAGTGAGAGTCTGATATCCTCAGATGATTGCAGCAGCAATCAAGAACCCATTCAAGAAGAGCCAAGCTTGTATCTGCATTTGCTTCCATGTTTTTCCAACTTTTATTCCATCCTATTTGGTGGTGCTACCCATGCTTAGGGTTGGTCTCCACTTCAGTTCACTATCCCACATTCCAATCATTCCTAGACATGCCCTCATTGACACACCCAGAAGCCACTAATCATTGGCATCTCTTAGTCCAATCAAGTTGACAATTCAAATTAACCTTTACAGGCCTCCTCTATCATTGCCAATCTGTAGTAATCACTATTGTACAATCAAGTCAACATTTTTTGGAACTTTCACATATTAGAGAGTACATGAGGTAATTGTCTTTCCACATATGATTTATTTCACTTAAAATAATGTCTTCCAGTTCTATCCATTTTGCTGCAAATGACAGGATTTCATTCTTCTTTATGAATAATATTCCATTTTGTATATATCTCATTTTCTTTATACACGCATCCTTTTTATTTGTTTATTTTTGGTTCAATGTACAAAAATGGAGTACAACTATCATTTTTCTGGTTGTATACAAAGTAGAATCACACCATTTGAATATTCAAACATATACATAGGGTAAAGATGTTTGTCTCATTCTATTATCTCTCCTTCCCCACCCCCCACCCCTCAGTTTCCTCTATACAATCCATTCTTCCTCCACTCTTCCCCTTCCTCCCCCCACCCATTATGTGTCATCAACTACTTATCAGAGAAATCATTCGGCCTCTGTTTTTTTGGGATTGGCTTATCTCACTTAACATGATACTCTCCAACTCCATCCATTTACCTTCAAATGTCTATTATCAAGAATACAAGCAACAATAGGTGTTGGCAAGGATGTGGGGAAAAAGGTACTCTCATACATTGCTGGTGGAGTTGCAAATTGGTGCAGCCACTCTGGAAAGCAGTATGGAGGTTCCTTAGAAAACTTGGAATGGAACCACCATTTGACCCAGCTATCCCACTCCTTGGCCTATACCCAAAGGACTTAAAATCAGCATATTATAGTGATGCAGCCACATCAATGTTTAT
>JAJEJO010047273.1:257753-287681 GCA_020662805.1 Glaucomys volans
TTTCCTCTATACAATCCATCCTTCCTCCATTCTTCCCCTACCCTCCCTACCGTTGTGTCGTTGTGTGCCATCAACTACTTATCAGAGAGATCATTCAGCCTTTGGTTTTTTGGAATAGGCTTATCTCACTTAACATGATACTCTCCAACTCCATCCATTTACCTTCAAATGTCTATTATCAAGAATACAAGCAACAATAGGTGTTGGCAAGGATGTGGGGAAAAAGGTACTCTCATACATTGCTGGTGGAGTTGCAAATTGGTGCAGCCACTCTGGAAAGCAGTATGGAGGTTCCTTAGAAAACTTGGAATGGAACCACCATTTGACCCAGCTATCCCACTCCTTGGCCTATACCCAAAGGACTTAAAATCAGCATATTATAGTGATGCAGCCACATCAATGTTTATAGCAGCCAAATTCACTAGAGCAAAATTGTGGAACCAACCTAGATGCCCTTCAATAGATGAATAGATAAAGAAACTGTGGGATATATACACAATGAAATATTATTCAGCCGTAAAGAATAATACAATTATGACATTTGCACACATCTCTTGATAGGCACCTAGACCGATTCCATATGTTAGTTATTGTAAATAGTGCTGCAATGAACATGTGTTTGCAGTTATCTCTATGGTATGCTGCTTTAATCTCCTTTGGATATACCTGGAATTGTTTTTATCTTTCGAAGGAACCTCCATTCTATTCTCTATAATGGTGTTCTAATTTACATTCCCTTCAATAATATATGAGTCCTTTTTCTTCCACATCCTCACCAGCATTTGTAATTTTGTGGTTCACATTAATTACAAAAAATAGTGGGTTGCATTGCAGCATATCCATTCAACTTAGAAACATAATATGATTACTTTCACTTTCTGATACCTCCCGCACCTCTTCTCCTCTCTGCCCCAATCCTTTTCCTCTACTATTTTCTCTTTATGACAATGATTCTAGTTGGGATGAGATTGTATCTCATTATAGTTTTGATTTGTATTTCCCTGATGGCTAATGATATTGGCCATTTTTATACATTAGATGATCATTGCATTTCTTCTTTAGAGAAGTGTCTATTCAGATTGTTTGCCCACTTTTAATTGGATTTTTGGTTGTTAAGTTTTTGAGTTCTTTGTATATTCTAAATATTAATCCTTTATCTGAAAAGTAGTTGGCAAATGTTTTCTCCATTTCTGTAGCTTGTTTCTTCACTCTCTTGATTATTTTCTTTGTAGCTTATTGGTTTGATGTAATCCCATTTGCCTAATTTTACTTTCATTAACTAACTTTTTGGATCATATGCGAAAGTATTGCCTATACTGATGTCTTGAAGTGTTTCCCTGTTTTATTCTAGTAGTTCCAAAATTAAAGATCTTATATTTAGGTCTTTGATCAACTTTTAGTAGATTTTTGTATAGGGTGAGATAGGGGTTAAGCTCTTCTGCATATCAATATCCATTTTTCCCAGTGCCATTTATTAAAGAGGCTGTCCTTTCTCCAATGTATGCTATTGGCATATTTGCTTACAGTCCATTGTCTGTATATGCATTGGTTTATTTCTGAGATCTCTTTATTAGTCAATGTATCTGTATTCATGCCAGTGCCATACTGTCTTGATTGTGATCACTCTGCATATACCTTGAAATCAGGTATTATGATTCTTACAACTTTTTTTTCAACATTGTTTAAATATTTGAGGTTGTTTGCATCTCCCATGAACTTTAGGGATGTTTTCTACTTTTGTGAAGAATGTCATTGGTGTTTTGATGGGGATTTTATAGAACCCATAAATCACTTTGATTAGTATGGACATTTTAACAATATTAATTCCAACTTATTTTGAGGGGTACTGGAGATTGAACTCAGGGGCACTTGAACACTGAGTTGAACATGTTTCATCCCTCTTTTGCATTTTATTTAAAGACAGGGTCTCACTGAGTTACTGCCTTGCTTACTTGCTTGCTTACTGAGTTTAATGCCTTGCTTTTGCTGAGGCTGGCTTTGAACTCTCAATCCTCCTGTCTCAGCCTCCTGAGCTGCTGGGATTGCAGGTGTGTGCCACTGCACCTGGCCCAACTTTTTTTGATTAGTGGTTAGCATAGTACATCTCTCTCCATTAATTTATTCTTACTTTATGTATATCATTTTTTAAATGAGTTTTTTATAGAAAACATGTAGTTAGGTCCTGTTTTTTAAATCCATGCTGACAATCTCTGGTATGTTTTGAGCATTTCTATTTATTGCAATTATTGGTACATTTGGATGAATACCATATTTGTTAATGTTTCTTATTTATTGTTCTTACTTTTTGTTTCCTTTTTCCATCCTTTTTCTCATTTTTTTCTTTTTACTTGGTCATTTTATATTATTCCATTTTCTTTCAGTTCATAGCATATCAGTTTTATGTCATTGTAAACATTTTAGGTGGTTGCCTTTGAATCTGCAATATACATTTATAAGTAAGACAAATCTTTTTTTTTTTAATAACACTATGCAACTTTCCATGTAGTGCAAAATACTTTACAATGATGATACCACCATTTATCAGTGATGAGTTCTGCTTCCTCAGATGTTGAAGTATAACATCAGAGAAACACGCCAAGGCATATATTAAGCAGATTTTATTTAAAAGTAGTAATGCAGACTTCTCCCGGGAGGGAGAAAGGGGCCATGACTGATTTTCTAGAATCTCAAGAAGTGAGCGCACTCTACATCTTTTATAGATTAGGGTCTCCTTTGTTCTGTTCTCTTCCTCTTATCTTTCTCCTTCCTGCCCAAGTGAGGAGACCCAGGAATTGGTGGTGACATGGCAAAAAAGGTGAGAAGCAGATGGTAGGGGGAAGGGTCAAATGGAGATTCAGGGAGGAGCCCAGGGGACATTAATTACCAATTCCCTACCTGCAGCATTTTGGGAGAGGTAGTTAGGCAGATAACCTTGATGATCAAAAAGGCTCTGGAGACACTGATATTTCAATCTCCCAGGGACAGTCTCCAACTTCCCAGACTCCAATGGCCTTCATTCCTCGATTGGACCAGATTTCTTATGCTACATTACCTGCCTGTCCTCAATTCTGGCTTCAATGACACATTCCCAATTTCTTTCTCCAATACCTTATAATATTGCTATTATTCATTTATTTATCAATAAGCTATAATCACTGAATATATTATTGCTATTACTATTTTGAACTACTACCTATGCAATCAATTAAAATTAAGAAAATAAATATTTTATTTCACTTTTATTTTTTCCTATTCTAATGATTTTCTCTTTTTATTACAACTGAGTTTCCTATATTTTTCTTCTTTTCTAAAGAACCTCCCTAAATATAACTTGAAAGTCAAACTTATGGGTGACTAAATCCCCCCACTTTTGCTTATGTAAGTCATTCTTTTCATCTTCACTTTTGAAGAATAATTTCACTGAATACAGAATTGTAGGTGGTAGGGTTTTTTTTTTCTTTCAATACTTTAAACATTCACACCAGTGTTTTCTGTTATACATGGTTGCTAAGTAAGTCCAATATAATTTTCATACTTGTTCTTTTATGGGTAAGATATTTTACCTCTTTATGCTCAAGATTTTTTCTTTGCCTTTGATTTTTTACAGTATAGATGCAACATATGTAGATGTAGTGTTTTTCTTTTCTTTCTTTTTAAATTTTGTTTCTCTTGTTTGGTGTTCTCTGGGTCTGTGGTTTGATGTTTACCATTGATTTTGTGAAATTCTCAGTCATTATTGTCTTAAATATTTCTTCACTTCCTTTCTTGTTTCATTTTCCTTTTGTTATTAACACTCTATGTTACAGTTTTTGTAAATGTCTGTTTTGGGGGTATTCTCTTTTGTCATTTCTTTTTTTCTTTTTGTAGGTCAATTTTGGAAACTACAATTAACATTTCTCTTCAAGCTCACTGCTTCTTTCCTTGGGCATATTTACTCTATCAATGAGCCCATTAAAACATTCCTCATTTCTCTTTTTTTTTCGATCTGGGGATTGAACCCAGCAATATTTGACCACTGAGCCCCATCCCCAGCCCTATTTTGTATTTTATTTAGAGATAGGGTTTCACTGAGTTGCTTAGGGTCTCGCTAAGTTGCTGAGGTTGGCTTTGAACTCATGATCCTCCTGACTCAGCCTCCCAAGCCACCTGGATTATAGGCATGCACCACTGTGCCTGACCTTCATTTCTCTTTTTTTGAGTTGGAGTTCTAGCTTTTCCTTTTTCTGAGTTTTTTGTTTGTTTGTTTGTTTGTTTTTTGTTTGCTTATTTGTTTTTGTTCTGAGGATTGAACCCAGGGGTGTTTAACACTGAGCCACATCCACAGCCCTTTTTATATTTTGTTTAGAGACAAGGTCTCTCTAAATTGCTTAGGGCCTTGCTAAATTGTTGAGTCTGGCTTTGAACTTGTAATCCTCCTATCTTAGCCTCCTGAGCCACTGGCATTATATGCACGTGCCAGCTAACACACTCATCTTCTCTGAGTTTTATCTCACTACTTACACAACCTACATGTATGAGATATTAAATTGCCATCTTCACATTGTATCCCTTAGCATTTTAATCATATGTTAAAACATATTAGCCTGATAATTCCAGTATTCTTGCCATATGAGTCTGGCTCTGATGCTTGCTTCTTGTCTTCAAACTGCTTTTGGTCTTTTAATGAGTCTTCCAAATTTTTGTTGAAAAGTATATGTGATATATTTCCTGAAAGGACCTGGAGGTTTTAGTGCCAGGTTCTGTGTTGATCTGTTTGGGGGTTAGTCTGTGTTTACTGTTTGCTGTAGATGTTGATATCAGGAACTAAAATTCTTTCTGGTGCCATTGTTATCGTTTACCTTATTGTCTTTTGATTTCTCTAGAGATTTCCTCCTAAAAAAATTTATAAGACATGCAGATATTTCATAGTATCCCCTTGGTCTATAACCTTTATAAGTGCTTCTGTTTTTGTTCCCCTCACAAATGAGATGGGAGGAGTAGATAGGGGTGGATTTAGTTATTTTCCTTCTCCCAGGTTGGTTAGCTCTCCTGAAATCCCAGTCAGTTAAGATTTGGTGAAGTAGATTCCCTTATTGGGCAGGGCTTTTAATGAAGAATAGAAAGCTCTGGTCATGTTTCAAAATGTCTACCCCTGCTCCCCACCATAAATATCGAGGAATTTTTCTCAGATCATCACTGTGAGAACCTGAGATTGCTCATGGAGGCAAAACTCACAAATATTCCTGCTACCTCACTCCCACCATCCAAACTGAACATTCAGTAATTCATTACTTACAGTTTAATACTTTTTTTTACTCCTGTACTGGTTGCAGTGAAGAGTTTTGCTCCTGGACTTCTGCTCTGATAAGCTGTGATTCTCTATATCTGTCCACCTGTCTCTTCAAGTTTGGAAGAAGTAGATTGCCTTGTGACCCAAATTCTTGGATATATCTAAAAAGAGCTGCTGACTTTCAATTTGTTTAGCTTTTTCCCACACTGTGAGGATGAAAGTGACAGCATCTAAGTTCCTCACATACCATTTCAGACTCTGGAAGTCCATTCATTCTTTTGCAACTTAATTTGAGAACACTTTTTGAGCATTGATTGCATGCCAAGCATTTTTCTAGAACAAGAAATAGAGTAGTGGATAATATAGACAAAAGTCTTACTCCCAAGAAATTTATATTCTGGTTGGAAGATACAGGCAATAAAGAAGTAAACATTCAAATTAGTACCTATAAAACTATACACTTAATATTTTACTTAAATCAATTAACCATTTTACTTACAGAAGTTTAGTTTAAATAGAAACTTTATAGCACTATCATAAGTACCAGTAATGTGACAGAATTAGAAGATCAACATAAACCTTAACTTTGTAACTGCTAAAGGAATTATCATGAGAGTTATCATCATTTATAAGAATATTTGATGCCATTTCTGGAACCCAAGCCACAGTTCAAGAAACATTGATGCAGTTGAACCCATCATTTTTCATATAATAAAGTCAAGATTCAGAAGATGGATGCTGGGTAGAGTGCTTGCTTAGCATGCACAGGGCCCTGGGTTTGATTCCCAGCACATAAGAATATCCTCATAATCAGATCTTATATTTTTAAGAACCAAATATATTCTTCAAAATTTCTTTACCAAAGAGAAGGGAATATAAGAAAGCCATATATGACCATATAAGTTGTGCACGGTAAAATTCTAGGGAATTGTGAATGGTGTTCCTTGGAATTGAACAGTGCCCAACTTGTATGACCATATCCAAAGGCCCTCAGGACTCAATACCAGAGGAATAGATTATAATGGTTAAAACTGCAAGATCTACAAGCAGCAGTTACCAGTTGTATGACCTCAGAAATGTGACTTTAACTTCTGATTTGATGATAATCATGCTACCTTCTTCTTGAGACTGGGGTGAAAATTAGATTACTGCATCTATCATGTGATAAGCACTCAACACATATGAACTATCATTGTTATTATTATAGCTTCAATGCCAGAGTTTCAAATGGGCCCTGGATTTTCTAATGCCACTAAGATCTCAAAATACTTTTGAAGTCCTAATAGGTAATGAAACAACTGAAGACAAAATTTAAAAGTAAGCAAAACTCAAAATGATTGGCAACAAATAGTTCAAAAACCTTGACATATAAACAATTCATTGAAATGAACATTACCCACAGTGGATACAGATTCAAAAGATGTAAACAGACAAATAATTGAAGAAATTTAAATATATAATAATCACACTGAAATGTTCTCAATCTCATGTATTTTAGTCAGTTTTTTCACTGCAGTGACTTAAAGACCCACCAAGAACAATTTTATGGGAGGAAAACTTTATTTAGGGGCTCAGAGGTCTCAATCCACAGACAGCAGTCTCCATTCCTCAGGGCTCGAGGTGAGACTAAACATCATGGCAGAAGAGTGTTGCAGAGGGAAGCAGCTCACATAGTGATCAGGAAGCAGAAAGAGAGAGACTCCACTCACCAGATACAAATATATACCCCAAAGCTAGGCCACAATTCCCATCTCCTCCAGCCACACCCCACCTGCTTTCAGTTACCCTCAGTTAATACCTATCAGATGTTTAATTCACTGGTTGGGTTAAGACTCTCATAACCCAATCATTTCTCCTCTGAACCTTCTTGCATTGTCTCACACATAAGCTTTTGGGGGACACCTCACCTCACATCCAAACCATAACATTCCACCCCTGGCCCTCAAAAGCTAACAAGCATCTCACAGTGCAAAATATATTTTATCCATTTCCAAGAGTCCACATAGTCAGTAGTTCTGAGATTGATCAAAGTACAAGTTCAAAGACTTCTCTGAGGCTCAAGGCAATCACACATTGTGAGCTCCTATAAAATTAAAAGCAATTTAAAAGTATCCAGTATATAAATGTACAGAGTAAACATTTCCATTCACAAAAATAGGGGCACAGAATAAAAGGGATGGGACCAAAGCAAGACCGAAATCCAGCTGGGAAGACAATTCCTGTAGTTTTGTGTCTGGCATTTGGAAAACATGGCATTATGCCCTTTCCAAAGGGCTTGTGTAGATCTGCCCCTGTGGCCTTGTTTTTTGCAGCCCAAGGGGTCTCTCTGTTGGCTTGTCTTTGCTCAATTCCTGCAGCTTTCCTAGGATGATGTCCCATGTTACTGGCATTTCTTAATCTCAGGGGTCTCCACTTCAACTTCAGTTTCCTCCTCACATCTCCTCACTTTGACTTCTCAGGGGCTTCCTGCAGGGACTCTGACCCTGCTGCACTTTGCTTGGCCTCCCAGGCCTTCCTTTGAAATCTTGGTGGAAGCCCCCATGATCCCCTAACTCCAGTATCCTGCATTCCTGCAGAACCAGCACCACATGGTTGATGCCAAGGTCTGCCCCCATCTCAAACAGTAGCCAATTCTTCAGGAACCCTTGCTGCAGCAGCCTCTGAGTGTCTGGGTGGCTGAGGAAGGTGAAACAACTTCCTAGTTCCCCTTGTGTAAGAAGGGTGCTGCACTGGTCTCTCTCTCAAGATAATTTTTACTTTTATTCCATTGAATTTGAGATGGGTGTGGTCTTGCCAGCTCCTGAAATGCTTTCAAGCCATCTTATTGTCTCTGGCAAAGTCTTAAACATTTCTTTAGAGGCAGTAATGTCTTTAACAATGGCAACTTCTTTTTGCCCTAGCTTTACTCCAGCCTTTCAAGTCCACTTTTTCCAAATCTTTCTGCTCTGCTCTCTGCTCCTGGTTATCACAATAAATTTGGCCAAAAGTCACTGGCAATATCCATGCCACTGCCTGAATGCTATGCTGCCTAGAAATTTCTTCTGCCAGATTAAGCAGTCCATTATTTTTAAAGTCAGCCTCACCTAAAGTCTTGGGACACAGGCAAAATGCAGACAACTACTTAGCCAGAGCATAACACAAATGGCCTCTAGTACAAATTCCAATAGAGTTTTCTTTCTCTGACCCCCTTGAGCCCTGTCTTCACTGTCCACAGTCCTACTGGCATTGTGGTCTTCTGAGCTCCCACCAAAATTGGCCATCAAGCTCTGCTTACAATAATGTAAAGCATTTCCAGCTTGCACTGCTTAACACCTCAAAATTCCACCAAAAAATTCCAAAATGCTCCAAAAACTTATGAACCACATGTTCATGTTAGTCACAGCAATGACCTCATTTCTTGGTACCAATTTCCGTTTTAATTGGCTTTTTCACCTCTGTGACTAAAGGACCTGACCAGAGCAACTGCAGTGGAGAAAAAGGTTATTTAGGGGCTCATGGCTTCAGAGGTTTCAATCCATAGAGAGCAGGCTCCACTCCTCAGGGCTCCAGTTGAGGCTGAATATCATGGCAGAAAAATGTGGTAGAGGGAAGTGGCACACAATGAAGATCAGGGAACAGAAAGAGGTTGCCACTTGCCAGATACAAATATATACCCCAAAGTCACGTCCCCAATTCCCACCTCCTCCAGCCACACAGTACCACTTCAGTTACCAATAAGTTAATTCCCATCCTGTATTAATTCACTGATTGGGTTAAGACTCTTACAACCCAATCATTTCTCCTCTGAAACTTCCTGCATTGTCTCACATATGAGCTTTTGGGAGACACCTCACATCCAAATCATAATATCATGCATAATCAAACAAGTGTAAATTAAAGGAAGACAGTATTTTTCATCTATCAAATTAAAGCCATTTAAAAATTGCATGCTAGTTGCTGGAGATGATGCACTGTAGTTTAGAGTCACTGACATTGCTGGTGGAAATGCAAATTGGATCAGTTGCTCTGGAAAGAATTCCAGCTATGTATATCATTGGCCTTCCAATAAGAAGTTCCTGAATTCAGTAATCTTACTTCTGGGAATTTGTCCTAAGGATATAACTTTAAACATGTAGAAAAGCTTAATGCACAAAGTTGTTAAACACCAATTTATTTAAAATTGTAAAAAGTAACAAACATAATTTACTTTCATTTAGAAATGAAAGTGAATTGTTAAAGATTATGAATATTTATAAAATATGCAGTATAAATGACAAAGAATTCTTAAAGGATTTGGGGAGGGGATTATATTCAATGAATTAAGCAAGAACCAAAATTACATATATAGTACATTCAATATGAACTCTATAAAATATGCATAGTCATAGCCAGGTTTGATGCTTATGCATTCACCTGTAGTCCCAGCTACCCTGGGAGGCTGAGGCAGGAGAATCACAACTTTGAGAGCAGTGTAAGCAACATGGAGAGACCAGCCTAGGCAACATATGAACATAACAAGACCCAGTCTTAAAAGACAAAAATATGCTGGACATGGTGGTGAATGCCTGTAATTCCAGTGGTTCCAGAGGCTGAGGCAGGAGGATTGAGAGTTCAAAGCCAGCCTCAGAAAAAGCGAGGTGCTAAGCAACTCATTGAGACCTTGACTCTAAATAAAGTACCAAAAAAGGGCTGGGGAAGTGGTTCAGTGGTTGCATGCACTTGAGTTCTATCCCCAGTGCAAAAGAATATAAAATAAAAATTAAAATTAAAAAATAAAAATATGCATTGTATAATACCCTGGAAGAAGAAAAAGTGTCCATTGATGCTTGTTGTCTTTAGGGGGTGGAATCATGTGAGATTTTTCCTTTTTTTATTTTGCTACTTTTCTATATTTTTCAGAATTTCGATAAGAGCATGTTTTTGATAGGTTTGTAATCGTAAAAGAAATGTTTTTATTATTTAAAAAGGGCTTAAGATACTGAGACTGCTAAATTCTTGCCCTCTAGTGGTTAATATCCTAGTACTACAGACCCATGTGCTAGGCCATTCCTGTTTCTAGTCAGGTCCCCTACATCTATCTTCTGCAAGTGACTTCCTGTGCAGTGTCATTTCTTGAGCAACAAAAAGACTTAAATGCACCACCTGCTTTCTGATATGTGAAACACACAATATATGCTCCCTGCAGACCATATTTAATATGTTAGCTGGTCTCAAATGTAGTAACTCAATTTTCAGAGCATTCTTAAACAGCAGGTATTTCACATTTTTCCATTACACAAGAAAACCAAAACCCAGACAGACAAAGGAATTTGCTCAAGGTCACAGAATCTCTAAGTAGTAGGGCCAGAGTTGAACTCAGGCTTCACAGCTCCAAAGTCTGACATTTCTCCCTTCTTCATTTTAATATTGGGCTGGGAAGGCAAGTATTCTAGAAGTATGAACTCAGATACCTCTAAAGTCCTGCCAAATGAAGGGTCATAGTGCTGCGTACCGCTATGATGGGTTTTGGCTGTGGTAGTATTTCACAAAATGTTACACATTCCTAGGGTGGGCTCCCTTTTCAAATATGTCTTAGAAGTGGTGTAACATTATCTCCCCTTGTTTCATAATGCACATTGGTAGGGTAGTGACTCCTTAAAATATTAAATTGCTTTTTTCTTGGGATTTGATCACAGTACACCTCCACACCCACCAAAATGCTTGTTGATATTCAGTGGAACGTCCATGTGAAGGGAACATACAAATCAATGAGTATGGAGAGCAGTTTGCAGATATCTTTTGGAGAGAGGAGCATACAATAAGAAAAAAGACCCAGAAAAAAGGATGAAGGGTCCTAAAATCTAGCTTCATGAATGCTGGAAGTTTGTTTAAGCCTCTTCCCAATGTATACTTTACATATCCTTGGTAACTATCCCTATCAAATCAGTCCAACCAGAGAACTCAAGATACCCTGTATATAAGTATAGTCTCCATTCCTCTCTGGGTCATCCTCTCCTACAGCTGGCCACATTGGCCCACCTACCACATCCTGTATGTTCTCTGTGACTTTCCTCTGCCCATCTCCTGGATTGTGCTAGAAGGAAGACAAAGTCATTGGCAAGAAGAGACCAAAATAGCAAGCATAAAGTGATGTCGAGAACAATTAGAGTAAGAGTCTGACAGGCAAAAGTTACCAAGTTGTAAGTGCATATACTGGAAAAGAGAATAATAACTAACACAAAGCATTTACTCTGTGACAGGCACTGTTTTAAGTGCTTTAGTTCTATTAACTCATATAATTCTCACAACAACCCTATTCTGTAGGTAATCTTATTATCACTGCTTTTATCCTCATTGTACAGATGGGGAAGCTGACTTAGAGAGGTTAAATAATTTACCTGCCCAAGGTCCCAAGTTACACCACAGAGATTTGCAGCCAAGCACCCTCACTCCAGAATACATCTCTAAAGTTACACTGTAACTTTAGTGTACCTTTACACTAAAGTTAGTAAAGTTTAGTGTATTTTTACACTAAAGTTACACTGCTCCATCTCTTAGTCTTCCTCATCTCAGTAAATGACACAATCATAAACTTTGTTGCATGCACATGCACAGGCATACACACACACACACACACACACACACACACACAAAACCCAAAGAGATATACTTGATTGGTCTTTCTCTCAGCTCTCTTCCTACCTATAAGCCATCAACAAATCCTGGAAATTCTGCCTCCAGAATACATCACAGATCCATCCATGTGTCTCCCCTCCACTGACCCCAACCTTAGTCTAAGTCATCATCATGTCTCACATGGATTACTACAATAGTAACTTCACTGGGTCCCATTGCTCCACTCTCATTCTGCTGTAGGCATTTATTATACCATAATTAGAAGGGTGATTTTAAAACCTAATCAGATTACATTATACTTTTGCTTAAAACACTCCAATGACTTTCTAGAAGATCTAGAATAAGTTAAAACTCCTTTCTGTGGCTTACAAAGTCTTATGTGGTAGAGTTTTGCCTCTTCTTTGACTTCATTTTATATCCACTTTCCACATACTTAACTTTATACTAGCCCTTCTGGATTATCTTCTGTCCCTCAAACACCCAAAGTTAGTTCCTACCTCCTGGACCTTGCATTTGTTTTGTTTTGTTTTTTTCTTCTTTTTTTTAATTTATAAAGAAAATAAGTTTATTTAATTTATTGGTTCTTCTTAGTTATGCATGTTAGGATTTTGATAAAATTGTACAAGCATGGAATTCTACAAGCATCAAATACATCTTATTGTTGTGGGTGGGAATTATGGTGGGATTCACTTAGGTATTTGCATATGTGTACATAGGAAAATTATGTTAGATTTATTCTACCGCATTTCTTATTCCTATCTACCCTCCCTTCTTTTCATTCCCCTTTGTCTAATCTACTGAGCACATTTGTTGTTTCCATGCCAAATCTGAACATAGTTCACACTCACCTAACTGCTAGCTGCTTCAGGTCTTCATTTTCAAAATGAAATTAGTATATCATTCTACTCACCTATAAGGTGGTTGTAGGAGTTAAATATACATAGAACACTCTGTACAAGTCCTGGCCTATAGTAATCACTCAATAAATGTTAGCTATTGTTTTTGTTCACTATTTTGCTACTGTGACTAAATGATCCAACCAGCACAATTATAGAGTAAAAGGTTTATTTAAGGGCTCACAGTTTCTGAGGTCTTAGTCCACAGAAGGCTGGTTCCATTCCTCGGGGCTCCAGATAAGGCAGAACATAATGGTGGAAGAGTGTGGCAGAGGGAAGCAGCTTTTATCATCAGGAAGCAGGAAAAGGGAGAGAGAGAGAGAGAGAGAGAGAGAGAGAGAGAGAGAGAGAGAGAGGAGAGAAGAGAAAGAGAGAGAGATGCAAAATATATACCCCAAAGCCATGCCCCAATTCCAATCTCCTCCAGCCACACCCTACCACTTCAATTAATCCCATCCCAGATTAATTCACTGATTAGGTTAAGACTCTTACAACCCAATCATTTCTCCTCTGAAACTTCCTGCATTGTCTCACATGTAAGCTTTTGGGGGACATGTCACATCCGAACCATAACAGCTATCATTATCTATTAATTCTCCTGTTTAAAACTTCCTCAACTTTGAGTGACTCCAAGCTAGTTTTGGAAAGGCTCTTGATATTAAAAAAATTTCCATTCAAGGATCTTTGTAATGTGGTTGTCTACCTCTGCTGTCCCATCTCTTTTTGTTCCCTTGCCTAGACCTTCATCACATATTCTAGCCACTCCACACAACTCTAATCTTCAAATATGTGGTATGCTTTCATGACTGTAGTTCTTGGATCATACTATTCCCTCTAGAATGTTCTCTTTTCAAGGATACCATTCCTGTGTTCCTCAATGTCTATTTGGCATCCTGCTGAAATAATACTGTTTTCTGGATTTTTCTTAAATGATAGCTCCTCTAGTAACCCAGCCATTATCAACAGTTTTCTTTTCCAGAATTAATTCCTACTCTTTCTGTGCTACCAGAGTACCTTGCTTTCTTTTTGTTGAATTGCTCAACACAATTTTAATTGGTGCATTATAATTATATGTAATAGTGGGATTCATTGTGATGTATTCATGTGTGCACATAACATATTTTGGTCAATACAATTGTTTTATGATTTTACTACTGAGATATAAACAGAGCTCATGAAATGCAAGGACTATGCCATCTGCATTCATTGAAGCCCAGAGTTGTCACAGGTTAGATGTTCAGAAAACATTTGCTTTTTAATGAATAGAATTGGACACCACCCACAAGGCTGAACACAGACTTTTAGTGTCCATAGACACATCTTCCATGAGCCCTTAAACCTGGTATAGAGTCTAAAGCAGAGGGATTGTCAGTCTCATGCCTTGAAGTTTGCTCAAACTATTACTGGGAACCCACTCTTCCTGAAGTAATTTTCTCCTCGATTGGCTTTGATACCACCTTAGAGTAAATGTGAGTAAAAGAGGTGAAACTGAGGCTCAGCTCAGTATATGTGAAATGGCCCCTAGGAAGTGGACATATGCTCTTCAAGGATATCCATTTACATTAAAAGCTATAATTTGATATTTATTGCAGTACAATTCCCAATAGCTAAGCTATGGAATCAATCTAGATGCCCATCACTGGATAAATGGATAAAGAAATTGTGATATGTAGACACAATCGAATATTACTTAGTCATAAAGAAAAATGACTTTATGACATTCACTGATAAATGGATGGATCTGGAGACTATCACACTAAGTGAAATAAACCCATCCCCCCCACCCAAAAAAGGTTGAATGTTCTCTCTGATGTGTGGATACCAACCCATAAGAAGTGGGGATAGAAGTTCAGTGGATTAGACAAAGTAGAATGAAGGGAAGGATTGGCAATAGGAATAGGAAGGACAGTGGAATGAATCTGAGATAACTTTCCTATGTTCATATATGAATACATGATCAGTGAATGTCACAATAATGTACATCCTCAATATTGGGATTCTAAGTAGAATAATACATACTCTGTGCTTGTATCAATGTATCAAAATTGATTCTACTGTCATGTATAACTCAAAGGAACAAATAAAAAATGCTATCCTCCTCATGGCATCAAGGGCAAATGCTAGAATATACCCATATCTGCATATCATTCTTTTTCTGTCCTTGTGTTTCCAAGTCTTCATGCTTGTCATCCCTATTCTGCTCTAATGAATGACCATCAGGTACTCTGACAGTTGAGAGGAATTACACTTGTCAAACAAATTGTATTCCCCCAAGGCCTCTGAAGTTTACTGGATTCTTAACTGTATAAAATTAAGTTGGCTTCTCTGCTGTAGATTATGAAAACCTGAGGTAAACTGATACATAGTGACAATAGAAAGGGATGGAGAGAGGTGCTAAATAAGTTGGATGATGAATGGAGGCAGAGCCCCTTCTCTTTCTGGATGTCCTTTACAATTATTATGCTAAGATCCTCTCAGTGGGTGTGTCATCTTTATTATTTAGCTTAATTGTGGCTACATTTTTCTATCAAAATAATAATAATCCTTACTACTGATCCTAAGGGTCCAACAAATGCATAAATCTAAAGCATTTACAAGGTAAATAGCACATAGTAAATGCTCAACTAATGTCAGCTGTTACTGCCATTATTTTTCTCAGTAACTTACCTCTCCAAGGAAATGTTAGGCCCAGAATGGGAGAGAAGCATGACCTCTTAGACACCAAGGAAGACCCTTCCTCCTGATTTTAAATGGGAAAACTGGGACCCATAGAGAAAAGATGAACCCAAACTCATTCAGTTCACTGGGATCCAAACTAGAAAGGAGTCCCAAATCTTCTTTCTCACACTACTATATTCCTTCAGAGAAGCCCAGGTTGCCTGGCCTGTGGAGATAATGGAAGGGAATGACAATATCTCTGTTCTCTCATCTGGAGGGTTCAGCCTTCTACGCCTGATTCTTTCTATGGAAAAGCCTAGGCCTCAGCTGAAAAAAAAATATGTGCAGGCCTCAGGGAGCAAGGGAATAGACAAAAGGATATTCAGAGGAAATGGTATGCATCCAGCTCAACAGTGTTCAGGAAAGAGGAAGAAGTTTGAATTTTAAGAGCAAAGCAACTCAGAAGTCAGGCATTACCAAGCCTGGGAAAGAGGGGTGTGGCAGAGGGAATCTAGATAATCAAACGTGGGGGCCATTAGGTAGAAAGATCCTCTAGTGTGCATCAGCTTATCTCAAGATGAAATGCTTGCCAAAAGGCTAGAGGAGGGGCTGGGGATATAGCTCAGTTGGTAGAGTGCTTGCAGGGCAAGCACAAGGCCCTAGGTTCAACCCCCAGCACTGAAAAAAAAAAAAGGTAGAGGAGCATCTTTAAATTTTAGTCCCCATCACAGGATGTTGGTTCACCTTCCTGAATAGGCTTGAAAAACATTGCCTGGCAGGGATCTGATTCACTTCCCCCAAACAACAATGCTTCTTCACAAAGGTTTCGACAGTACCTGACTCCCTTTAAAACCCAATTCCTTCCCAGGAGCTCCAAGAAACACAGGGACTTGGAAAAGCTGGAAAGACTTCACAGTTCATCACTAGCCTCCATCCACTACCCTTTTCAGGCCTATCACGCAACCCCTGTATACTGGTCTGGGCCCTGAATCCTTTAGGCCTTTCCCCTTATTCTTAGAAAGCATTGGTTTCTCTAAAGAGCCTGCCACAGGCAGCTGAAAGCATAAGCTCTTCCTTTTTCCATGGAGGTATCACTTTGAATAAAGTACCTTGAGTGACAAAACAGCCTCACATTTCTGGCACTTTGACGAGTGGGTTAGGGAGAGGTTCTGGAACAACTTGATGCATGAGCCTTGGAGTAAAGCAACCAAGGATTTGATTTTTGCACCACCTTTGTGTGATCTTGGATAAATTACATAAGCTTTCTGTGCTTCCTTCATAAAAAAGGAGCTGTACTACCTGGCTCATAGTGACTAAATAAAAAGAAAATTTGACCAGGCACAATGGTGCACACCTGTATTCCCAGTAACATGGGAGGCTAAGGCAGGAGGATTGCAAGCTTGAGGCCAGCCTCAGCAACTTAGCGAGAACCTGTCTCAACTAAAAGATATAAAAAGGTTCAGAAAGTAGCTCAATGGTAAAGCACCCCTGGGTTCAATTAACAATAAAAAAAAAAAGAAAATATGTTGAAATCCTGTCACCAAAAGCTCAGTGATTGTCTCCATGCCAATTAGATTATAAAGACACAGTTTTGAGAAATAAAGAAAGCAAGGTTGTATTGCTTTGCTAGCAAAGAAGAATCACTGGGAACTCATGTCCCAGAGGCTGTGATTCTGCCCATCAGTGGGATGAGAGTGCTTTTAATGAAGTGATTCATTCCAGGTGTTCCCCATTTGGGGGAGGGGGTGTTGTGATTCATTTATTAATTTGGGACATAGCCATTGCTTAGATCCTCTGGTGCCATCTCCCAAAATCTGAATTACTTGGTTCTGGTGGTGGGTGTGTGCTCAAATAACTCAGCCTAGGATGGGAAAAAGTTAATCCTACTCTCAGCCCCACCCAGGTTAGAGATGGAGAGAGGGAGAAGATGGAAAAAAACCTTACACTTTAAAATAAGCCTCACTGGGCATGGTGGTGCGCACCTGTAATCCCAGCAACGGGAGGCTGAGGCAGGAGTCTCATGAGTTCAAAGCCAGCCTTAGCAACTTAGTGAGGACCTAAGCAACTCAGTGAGACCCTGTGTCTAATAAAATTTTTAAAAGGGCTGGGGATATGGCTCAGTGGTTAAGTGCCCCTGGGTTCAATCCCTGTTACCAAAAATAAATAAAATAAGCCTCAATGGCAGAGCATCAAGGTCTATATTCAAGCATGAGGTGGACCACTGTTATAATCCCATAACATAATACCAAGCAAATGCCAGGTGATTGAGATTAAACAAGATATATAGTGTAACGGAAGCAGTCAAGAGCATAGATTTTGGCAACAGAAAACCTGGGTTTGAGTCTTGGTTCTGCTATTTACTACCCATTAAAGCTTGACCAAATCACTGCCTTACTTCCCCACAGAAATGGGTTCATCTTTCTCTGCCTCCATTTTTTTTATATACAAAATGGCAGTGCTAACCATAAACACCTAACAGAATTATTCTCAGGATTAAATAAATTAGCCTTTATAACTTTAGAGTTTGATATGCGATAAATTTTTATTAAATGTTAGATACTATTTTTTAACTATTTAACCTCTGATGGTTTGAGTGTTACCCAATGATCCACTGTGACTAAAGGCATGGTCTAGCAGAGGGTGTTACGTGTGGTGAAGACCAGTGAGATGTTCTTATGTCATTGAAAGCATGCCCCAGCAGGTAGTTCTCTCAAGAGTTATTGCAGTTGTCTGAATTTGGCCCCACCCAGCCCTCTTTACTTCCCAAGTTGAGATGTGACCTTTTGTCCTGATATGCATTCCTACCACTGCCATCCATCATTTGCCATGAGGTCCTCAACAGAAGTGAACTAGTGCAGACTCCATACCCTTCAACCTCCAAATCTGTGAGCTATACTAATTTTTCTTTATAAAATTAGCTGTTTGGGCATTTCATTATAGTAATGCAAAGCTGACTAATACAATGTGTATTAACATTACTTTCAAACTATATACTCAGATATACACTGAGAAAATTAATTTACTCTATCACCTTTTCCCTTGGAACATGTGTTTTAATAAGGAAAGGATTAAAATAAAGGAATATGAATTTAATGGAGGGATTTAAGGCTTTGGCTAGTTTGAGTGGACATCTGAAACACACACGAGTAGTGTCAACACAACTGTCCTCACTCAGTGCCGCTTAGGTATTCTCTCTCTTCCAAACCCACACTAGAAGTTCTCTGGGTAAGTCAGACTAATATGTGAATGTAACTGCCAGTGCACTCAGATTCATGAATAAATTGTTTTATTGTATTGAAAAGCCTAGGGGTCATTACCTCTTTAATATTATACAAATATATTAGATGCATTTGTCAAGTAAATAAATAAGGTATTTTCCTCCAAGTTATACATTCTTTGCTCTTCAAAGGCTCCTCCATGAGAGGCTATCCACTCTTTCTTACAATTCTGTTGTGGTTCAGAGGGTGGGAAGTAGACAAACCTGCATTCAAATCTCACTTCTACCACTTACCAGTATAATGACATTGAATAAACCACACATGGTTTCAGAGGTCTCAGTCCATACATGTCTGATTCCACTGCTCTGGGCCCGAGGTGAGGCAGAAGATTATGACAAAAGGGTATGGCAGAGGAAAACAGTTCAGGACATGACTATCAGAAAGCAGACAGAACTCTGCTTAGCAGTAACACAATATAAACCCCAAAGTTATGCCCTGCAATGACCTACTTCCTCCAGCTACACCCTATCTGCCTACAATTACCACCATTTAATACCTATCTATGGTTTAAGGCACTAATTAAGACTTCCATAATCCAATCATTTCCCTCTAAACTTTCTTGCATTTTCTTATACCTGAGCTTTTGGGGGACACTGCATATCTAAAACATAACACCAATTTATCCATAAGAAACAAATACCACTTGATTTGTATACAATAAATATACAAAATCTTCAGTTATCAATTAAAATAAATTAATAAAAATTAAATCCACACTCAGAAATGCAAGACATGCTGGTGGTTCTGATACCAGTCTGGGCCCAAAGCCTTTCCTTTTAACTAACACAGTGAGCTGTCTTTCTTATGAAAGACTTCACAGAAGGCCTCTTCCCTTTGGGTCTTGGCACCCACTTCTAAAATGCAGTTTATTTCATTTTCTCCCATGACACCTTCTTATTGTTATGTGCATATCACAAGAAAAATAGATATTAAATAACTCTGAAAAATTAAAGCATACACACAAGAATAGGAGCAGGATAGATCTCTGATCACATTCATTTTTATCCTAAACTCCTTTGCTCTCCTTCAAGGTTAGTGACTTGAAGAACTCCAAACTTTCTCCCAGCATGTATTATATGGGACCATTTTGTATAAAGTGGGATTAAATGAAAAATAAATATAAAACCATGATTGCAATATTTATAGTACCACCGAACTACTCAGGCATAAATTCATCCTTAATCTTATCTTCTCTGCTGTCTCCATTCCCTCAACTATAAAATGAGATGATTCAAGTAGTGTCTGGCAAACAGTAAATACCAAATAAATTTAAGTCATTGTTGGCATCATAATCATGAAGAGAATCCTATTATCAGAGCTTTCTAGGTCAACTCTATCATATAGAACAGTTCAATGACACTTCATGAGAGAAAAGGACTCACCCAAGAGCATACAGTTAAAGATAGAGTCCATTGGAGAAGGCAATATAGGTGGGTCTAAAGACAGTAATCAAGAAATACAAAGAAATTTAAAGCAATGGTACATGTCTATATTCAAATTTATCACCCACGAGTCTGCTGAGCAATTATTGTTCCCAGAAAATGAACTGAAAGTTTTGAGAAATGCTAATCTGATTGTGAAATTCAATGGACTTCTTAATTCTGGGTTTTTAATTATAAAAAAGATAGTGCTGCCTAAACAAAATAACATTTATTCCTGGGAAAAGAAGGCCAAAGGGAACACGAATGAATAAAGCTGTGCTTGGTCCTGATTAGTACTGGAGGCATTTTGAAATGTTTTCAACTGAGCACTTTGGGGCTTAGAAGAAATTCTCATATACTTACTGAAAACATTCAAGATTTAGAGCTGGGATACTTCCTATCTCCTCACCCAGAGCTGGGCAACAATTGTGGTCACAATGACCTCAACTTTGACACAGTCCAGAAGAAATCCAATGTTGAGTATTGAAAGGTTCTTAGAAATGGCCTAGTCCAGCCCTCATTTTTCTGATGAGGCCTGAAGCCTGGGAAGCAAAAGGGAAAGCCCAAGGTTGCAGAAGACAGAGCTGGTATTTGGACACAGATCTTCCCAGCAGGAAGTCTAGATTACCTAAATCACCAGGTATATAGACTAAAGGGAAGAAAATGTCTATGAGGTGTTCCAGGACATACTTGTGATAGAGATGCCCCACCAATAGAATGGTCAATGTGAATAAAGCCAATTTGGCTAATGTAAACCAAGTCGAAATGCAACCCAGACCCACTGGTGTAAATATTTCAAAATAAGACATGTACCAGGTAGTGGGCATGTGGGAAGTCAACTGAGATATTTTTAGGCAAATATTCAACACTCTACAGAAAGATAGCATTATTTTCACATTGGAAAGAAAAGAACAACACCTGTTGAGTACTTAGCTATGTTCCAGGATTCCCTCCATGTCACTTTATTGGATTCATGTATCAGTGCTGATTTCATCACCATTTTTACCAAGACTCAAAGAGGTTATAAGACTTGGCCAAGTTTATAGTATGTTAGTTGAAGAGCTGGGATTAACTAGCCCACAGCCATCCCACTGCAAATCCCAGTCTCTGTTCACTGCAGTATGCACCATATTAAAGATTTCCTAAGAATTTCCTAAGATTCCTTAGGAAAAAATTGTGATAATTTAAGCCATACCTTTAGAAAGTACTTAAGTTCTCTGTGTTTTAGTTTCTTTAACTGTAAAAATGAAGCTCATTTTTACTACCTACCTCCTATTGTTGCTATGGAGATTAAATAAGTTAGTATGTACTAAGTACTTGGAACTACACATCGAAGTATTATGTAAGATTTTGCGACGTCTCCTAGAGAGAACTCCAGTCTGCGGTGGCCAGAGTCCCCAGCCCCAGTGGGGATCTTAGGCCCTTCAGTGCCACTTTACAGCTTACCCGGGAGAGAGCGACCACCTGCGACTGCCTGAGCCCCAGCGCGGAGTTCAGGTCTGCCTGGGCTATAAAGCCCAGTGTCTCCATCACTGAGCACAGTTCTGCACCCCCATCCCAACTTGGTCTAGTGCCCAGGCCCACACCCTGGCCCAGTGTCTAGCACCTGTGCTGCATCTGATTGTCTATCAACACCAGGCTGCCTCTGCCCAGAAGCATTGAACATTCCCAACCTGGAGGTAGTGGGACAGCACCCTTCTTGGATCACCACTTGATCAAGCACCTCTCAAACATCAGACCATTGAAAAATAAGAGGTTTGAAGTGTACAGTATATTTTTATCGCAGAGCGTTTTTTAAATTTATTGTAATACTATGATTATTCCTAATATACCCACTATATTCCTACCTTTTTATTTGATTATTATGCTTATCACTCTGTCTCCCTCTTATATATCCATTTCCTTGGAGAATCTCTTTTTCCTCACACTAACAACCTATTTCTTTTAATTCCACTTCCACTATTCATATGACATAGTACATCTATAGACTCACTTCTTATCTCATTAGTGTTTTGTCCTATACTCCTCCTCATTCTCACTGACCAACATTAAGATTTGCAGTCCTTACTGCAAACTTACTGGTTATGCTGTAGATAATAATTTGAACTCATCTCTGTTTATTAAGATAACACTGCAATATCTTAATAGGGACTATTTAGATTAAGGACACATATTGTTTATATGGTGTGCTGCCAATATTGATCTCTCAAATCAAGAGGAGGTAGTGAAAATAGGCAGGAACCCTATAAGACTTTAAGGGGAAACTGCAATACTTAGGATTCACACTACTAGAGGGGAAGATACACTAGCAACATGAGAAAACATGGGAAGAAAACGTCCCAAACAAACCCAGAGACTATACCAAAAGAACCCAATGACAACATGGCAGAAGCATTGTCAGAAAGGGAGTTGTACATAATTAAAATGATTCAAGAAGCAAATGAGGAGTCAAGACTGCAAATGCAGGCAAGGCAACTGCAGGAAGCAAAAGATCACTTCAATAAAGAGATAGAGATTCTGAAAAAAAAAGCAGAAATCCTTGAAATGAAGGTTACAATAAACCAAATTAAAAGCTCAATAGTAAGCTTAACGAATAAGCTAATCACTTGGAAGACAGAACCTCAGAGAAGATGGTAAAGAATCATGAATAGAACCTCCAAGAGTTAAGGGACATCATGAAAAGATCAAATTTAAGAGTTATTGGGATTGAGGAAGGCACAGAGACACAAACCAAAGGAATAAATAATCTGTTCAATGAAATAATATCAGAAAATTTCCCAAATCTGATGAATGAAATGGAAAATCAAATTCAAGAGGCTTATAGGACACGAAATGCACAAAATCAGAACAGATCCACACCCAGGCACATTTTAATGAAAATACCTAACATACGAAACAAAGATAGAAGCCGAGTGTGGTGGTGTAAGCTGAGCATGGTGGCACATGCCTGTAATCCCAGCACTTGGGAGGCTAAGGCAGAAGGATTGCGAGTTCAAAGCCAGCCTCAGCAACTCAGCAAGGCCCTGAGTAACTCAGTGAGACCCTGTCTCTAAATCAAATACAAAATAGGGCTGGGGATGTGGCTCAGTGGTTGAGTGCCCCTGGGTTCAATCCCCAATACCAAAAAAAAAAAAAAAAAACACACAAAGATAGAATTTTAAAGGCTGCAAGAGAAAAACATCAGATTACATATAGGGGGAAACCAATACGAATATCAGTAGATTTCTCAGCCCAGACCCTAAAAGCAAGAAGGGCCTGGAATAACATATTCCAAGCATTGAAAGAAAATGGATGCCAACCAAGAATCTTATACCCAGCAAAACTTACTTTCAGACTTGAAAATGAAATAAAATCCTTCCATGATAAACGAAAGCTAAAAGAATTCACAAATAGCAAGCCTGCCCTACAGAAAATCCTCAGCAAAATATTCCAAGATGAAGAAATGAGAAAAAACAATGTAAGTCAGCAAAGGGAGGAATTGCCTAAAGGAACAGCCAATTAAAGGAAAAACCAAGTAAGATTAAAATCCAAAAATAAGTCAAAATGACTGATAATACAAGTCATATCTCAATAATAACCCTAAATGTAAATAGCCTAAACTCATCAATCAAAAGACATAGACTGGCATATTGGATTAAAAAAGAAAGACCCAACAATATGCTGCCTTCAAGAGACATATCTCATAGAAAAATATGTCCACAGACTAAAGATGAAAAAGCATACCATGGGAAAAAGCATACCATGCACATAGTCTTAGTAAAAAATCAGGAGTGTCCATCCTCATTTCAGATAAAGCAGACTTCAAGCCAAAGTTAGTCAGAAGGGATAAAGAAGGACATTTCATACTACTTAAGGGAAACATAAATCACCAAGACATAACAATCATAAATATTTATGAACCAAACAATGGCGCATCCATGTACGTCAATCAGATCCTTCTCAATTCCAGGAACCAAATAGACCAAAACACAATAATACTGGGGGACTTTTACACTCCTCTCTCACCTTTGGAAAGATCTTCCAAGCAAAAATTGAAAAAAGAAACCACAGAACTCAATGACACAATCATTAATTTAGACTTAACAGACATATATAGAATATTCCATCCATCAAAAAGCGAATACACTTTCTTCTCAGCAGCTCATGGCTCCTTCTCTAAAATAGACCATATGTTATGCCACAAAGCTACTCTTAGCAAATAGAAAAACGTAGAGATACTACCTTTATTCTATCAGATCATAATGGAATGAAATTAGTAATCAACGATAAAGTTAAAGACAGAAATGACTAAAATACTTGGAGATTAAATAATATGTTATTGAATGATGTATGGATAACAGAAGACATTAGGGGGGAAATAAAAAAATTCTTAGAGGTCAACTGGAACAAAGATACAACATATCAGAATCTCTGGGATACTTTGAAAGCAGTGCTAAGAGGAAAATTCATTGCATGGAGTGCATTCAATAAAAGAATGAAAAGTCAACAAATAAATGACCTCACATTACAGCTCAAAGCCCTAGAAAAAGAGGAACATATCATCACCAAAAGTAGTAGAAGATAGGAAATAATTAAAATCAGAGCAGAAATCAATGAAACTGAAACAAAAGAAACAATTCAAAAAATCAACAAAACAAAAAGTTGGGTTTTTGAAAAAATAAACAAAATTGATAAACCCTTAGCCACACTAATGAAGAGAAGGAGAGAGAAAATCCAAATTACTAAAATTCATGATGGAAATGGAAATATTACAACAGACACAACTGAAATACAAAACTTCGTTAGAAGCTATTTTGAAAATTTATACTCCAACAAAATAGAAAACCTGGAAGACATCAACAGGTTCCTAGAGGCATTTGAGCCACCCAATCTGAATCTGGAGGACATAAACAACTTAAATAGATCAATTTCTGGAGGACATAAACAACTTAAACAGATCAATTTCAAGCAATGAAATAGAAGTCATCAAAAGCCTACCAACAAACAAAAGTTCAGGACCAGATGGATTCACAGCAGAGTTCTACAAGACCTTCATAGAAGAGCTCATTCCAATACTCCTCAAAATATTTCATGAAATAGAGGAGGAGGGAACGCTTCCAAACTCATTCTATGAAGCTAATATCACCCTGATACCAAAACCAGAGAAGGACACATCGAGGAAAGAAAATTTCAGACCAATATCCCTAATGAACATAGATGCAAAAATTCTTAACAAAATTTTAGCAAATCACATCCGAAAGCATAGAGGGATGGGAGGGGTGGGGGGGTCAATAATAATAACAGAATGAGACAGACATCATTGCCCTGTGTGCATGTATGAATGCACAGATGGTGTGACTCTACTTTGTGTACAACCAGAGAAACAATAGCTGTACTCCATTTGTGTTCAATGGATCAAAATTAAATGAATAAAAAAAGGAAGTATTATGTAAGTCACTGATGTGATTAGGTTATTATTTTTTTATCCATAAATGGAGACTTAGTACATTGGCGCTAGAATTAGGCAATCTGAGCAACACTTTGACCTCTTCAGGCTTTAATTTCTTCATCTGTAAAATGTGGGAGTAGGAAAATGGTACCAAATTCAGGAGACACAATTCAAAAGCTTTCAGAGATGAAACAGCAAAAAAAAAAATTTATACAGTACTTTCTATATGCCAGACAGTGTTATAAGCACTTGACAAATTTAATCCTTCTTATAGCTCTGTGAGGTAAATGTCAAGCTATTATTAGCTCTATTTTACTGATGCAAGAATTAAAGCACAGAAGAGTGATGATTATTCCAAAATCACACAGATAACAATTAGAAGAGCTGGGACTCAAACCCAAGCTGTCTGGTTCCACAGGCCATTTTCTTTATCGTTATTCCATTCTACCTTTCAAGCATTTGAGAAAATGTGTGAAGAAGCCTGGTATAAGACACTACAGAGTGGTGAGTATTGGGTCAAAAACTAGACCATGTCCTATGTCAAGGTTTTAAGATTTAAAAATTTAAAAGAAAATACTGGGATGGCCTAATTTTACCCTTGAAATCACCATCACAATTACTTCCAGCCTTGACATTCTGTGATTCTGTGAGGATATAAATCACCCACAACCAACTCTTGCCTGCCTTCTTCCCTTTGGAGACAGAATAATGTACACAGATGAATTTTTCAGAGATTTGGCAGTTTAGCCAGCATTTCCTCTCCAGATCCTCCCCAGCATGAAACTTCTATTGCTCATTGGATAGGGTAAAAACAGGAATGCAGTGTTTCAATTACTGGAAAAGGAGGCCGGAAAAATTGGTTCAAACTCAGATGTATTTTGCCTACTTTTTAAATTGCATTTCTGTTGGAACTGAAAGAAAAAGAAAACAAAATTATTTGTAATTTTGCAAGGAGTCTATAATTGCTAAACATATCAATAAAGCCCCTTCCATGCCTTGAGTGTGGAAAAATCATGGGAATATGCCCCATAGCGGCCCAATTATTTTGTTCTGGGAGATGTGAAAGGAAAACATGGATTGAATAAAGCAGAAGTAAAATCTGTTTGGTAGGGAAATCAAAGCTTGTTTAATGTCTTCAGTTACAAGGCCTCAAAAGCAATCCAGCCTTGCAAGAGGAACTGAAGTATCCTAAACTCCACTAGGAAAGTGAAAGTCATGGGGGAAAACTTGGGGTTTCAAATACCTTCAGAGACTGGGGAAAAGCTAGTCCATTATTATGGGGTTAAAAAGGCAACAACTGTTGGTAAGGCAGACCAACTGTGTAGGCAGAGTTCTAAAATAGCCCCCAAGTGTCCCACTCAATGGTGTATATGTCCTGAGAAATATTCAAGACTGTGAATATGACTGGGTTATATACAATGTTGGCAATGAAAAGGGAGATTATATGGTGGGCATGAGAAAGACTTAAGGTGCCATTGCTGGTTTGAAGATGAAAAAAGCCATGTGTCAATGAATGTAGGTGGTCTCTAGTAGCTGAAATAGTCCATGTTTGGCCGACAGCTAGGAAATGGGGACATCAATCCTACAATTTCAAGGAATCATATTTTGTCAACAACAAAAATGTGACAGAGTTGAAACTGTGAACAAAATGATTTAAATCCCAATGCACTCCACAAAAACTTGGGAGACAGGTTGGCCAGGTTAATAGGTTTATTCAAAGCCAGTTTTGAGAAAGAGGAGATTTTTCTGTCTCAAAGATCCATCTTCAGGGACTCGAGGGCGAGGAAAGATTTTATGAGAAGAAGCACCAGTGGGACAAACATCAGGAAACAGGCATATGGAGATTTAGTTTGTGTTAATAAAAAAAGTGTCAGTCTCAGGTTGTCTGCTGTCCTTTAGGACCATGGGGCAGAACCTCAACCTCCATTCTCAGTATGAGAAAGTACTAGATGCAGAAAAACTGTTATCAAGAAGTTGTTTGTAATTTCAAAAGGAGTATGTTTCAGAATTGCTTTTTTTGCCAGAACCTAAAGAAGTAAATTCAAACTAACTACCACATTGACTTCATCTTTTGTGATACTCCGAACAGAGAACATGGACTTCTGATCTAAAAAGCTGTGAGCTAATAAATAAGGGTAGTTTTAAGCTGCTAAGTGTGTGGTAATTTGTTACATATTATTAGATGGTTTAGTCAGAGCTTCAATATCAAAGTGAGATGCTGCTAAAGATACCTAAAATATGGGAGCAAACTTTGGAATCAGGTGTGAAGAAGGGTGGAAGATTTTTTTTATTTGTTCCAATTAGCTATACATGACAGCAGAGTGCATTTTGACTCATTATACACAAATGGAACACAACTTTTCATTTCTCTGGTTATACATGATGCAGTCATACCATTTGTGTAATCTTACATGTGCATAGGGTAATAATGTCCATCTCATTCCACCATCTGTCAGCTCTATACCCCTCCCCTCCCCTTACTCCCCTCTGCCCAATTCAAAGTTCCTTCATTGTTCCCTTGCTCCCCAACCCCATTATGGATCAGCATCCACATATCAGAGAAAACATTTGCCCTTTGGTTTTTGGGGATTGACTTCTCTTAGCAAGATATTCTCCAACTCCATTCATTTACCTGAAAATACCATAATTTCATTCTTCTTTAAGCCTGAGAAATATTCCATTGTGTATATATACCACAAATATTCCATTGTGTATATATATCCATTCATCTATTTAAGGACATCTATGTTAGTTCCACAGTTTAGTAAATGTGAATTGAGCTTCTATAAACATTGATGTGGCTGTGTCACTGTAATATGCTGATTTTAAGTCCTTTGGGTATAGACCAAGAAGTGGGATAGCTGGGTCAAATGGTGGGTCCATTTCAAGTTTTCTAAGGAATTTCCATACTGCTTTCCAGAGTGGCTGCACCGATTTGCAGTCCCACCAGCAATATATGAGTGTTGCTTTCCCCCTACATCCTCACCAATGCTTATTGTTGCTAGTATTCATGATAATTGCCATTCTGACTGGAGTGAGATGAAATCTTAGTTTTGATTTGCATTCGCTAATTGCTAGAAATATTGAACATTTTTCATATATTTGTTGATTGTATATCTTTTTCTGGTGGAAGAATTTTAAGGAGTATGATTTAGAAAACGTAGATTGCTTTAAAGAGACTGTCATTAGAAATATGGACATTAAAGATATTACAGGTGAAGACTCAAAAGAAAGGTGAGAAAGCATTACACAGAAATCATAACTTGTTCTAGAGATAGGCTAAATCACTGTGAACAGAATCTTAATAAAGACAAGGACTTAAGAATGGTGTTTTTTAATACTTAAAAGAAAGCAAGGAACAAGTTATTGGAAACTAGAAGAAGGAGGATCCTTGCTATGTTGAGGCAGAATTCTTAACTAAATTTTCCATTGATGTTTTTAGTAAAAAGTGAGAGAAGAAAGAAAATTTGAGGGTAGAACTATTAAATAAAAAGGAAACCAAACTGGTTGACCTGGAAAATTCCTAGTCTATCTAAATGGCAAAAATGCTAAAGTTATGAGAATATGATATAGAAAATTGCAAAGCATGATAAAGAGATATAAGGAAGGGTATGCCTCAGATCTTCTCAAGCAATCCAGTGGGTCTCTCGAAAGTTGAAGATAATTGTTCCTCAGTCATGTCAGAAGTCAAAGGTATAGAAGGGATTATCTCAGAAAGATCTGTAGATTTGGCCTTCATTTACTGGTACGAACTCATGTGAAATCAATAAAAGGTCCACCAATATTTTGAGAAAACTATGCCGGTAGGAACACTGCCAGCTTGGGTTAAAGGGGACAGAGAGTAAAATAATGGAAGAAAGCCATCAGATTACTAAAATGCTACTGGCAAGAAGTGGGTTGATGGAACTTCTCAGGTGTAAACAAATACTATGTTTCATGAAAAAAAGAAGGATGACTCAGAAGGCGGAACCAAAAGAACAGAATTCTGGCTGGAGTTTGCTCATCTGGATTTGAACACTGCTTTGAACTGATGGCCACTATTTACTTGTTGTTTTACCCATTTAAAAAAATTTTAGTTGTAGGTGGACACAAAACCCATATTTTATTTATTTATTTTTATGTAATGCTGAGGATAGAACCCAGTGCCTCCCACATGCTAGGGAAGAACTCTACCACTGAGCTACAGTCACAGACCCTGTTTTACCCATTTTAACACAAATGTCTGTAATGGTTATCCTAAGTCTGTTTTACCATTGTATGTTGAAAGTATTGGGAGAAGATAACTTTTTTCTTTAGTTTCACAATTCCACAGATGGAAAGGAATTATGCCATGGTAATTGTACTTAAAATATATACTCAGGAGCCTTGTTTGCATCTGAGTTAA
>JAJEJO010047273.1:289447-352100 GCA_020662805.1 Glaucomys volans
ATACTTCAGGGTGTTAAAGCTTCCATTTTTTCAATGGTATAGTGTGCAGATTCATTTTCTCACAAATCGCTATCTGACCTTTTCCTCAAAATTCTGCTCTTTTGTGCTTTTCTAGATACATTAAAAGTATTTTTAAAAACACTAACACACACAATTGTGAATGTATAATGCTTGTTTATAGGTATTTTTTCCCACCTTTTTTAATGGTACATTATAGTTGCATATAATGATGGAATGTGTTATCTCTTTTTTTTTTTGTAAATATAGTAGGACTTTTTTTATTTGCTTATTGATTCATTGAGCACAAATGGAGTATAGCTATTGTTTCTCTGGTTGTACAAAAAGTAGAATCACACCATCTGTGCATTCATACATGTACACAGGACAATGATGTCTGTCACACATACTGTTAATATTCTTACACCCCCACCCCCGACCCCACCCCTCCCTTCCCTCTATGCTATCTATCCTTCCTCCATTCTTGCCACCCTTCCCCCCCGCATTATGCATCATCATTCATTTATCAGAGAGACCATTCAGCCTTTGGATTTTGGGGATTGGCTTATCTCACTCAGCATAACAGTCTCCAACATCATCCATTTACCTACAAATGCCATAATTTTATTCCTCTTTATGCCTGAGTAATATTCCATTGTGTATATATACCACAGTTTCTTTAGCCATTCATCTATTGAAGGGCATCTAGGTTGGTTCAACAATCTAGCTATTGTGAATTGAGCAGCTATGAAAATTGATGTGGCTGCATCACTGTAGTATGCTGATTTTAAGTCCTTTGGGTATAGGCCAAGGAGTGGGATAGCTGGGTCAAATGGTGGATCCATTCCAAGTTTTCTAGGGAATCTCCACACTGCTCTCCAGAGTGGCTGCACCATCTTGCACTCCCATCAGCAATGTATGAGTGTACCTTTATTCCCACATCCTCGCTAACACCTGTTGTTGCCTGTATTCTTAATAAAAGACATTCTAATTGGGGTAAGATGAAATCTTAAGGAGGTTTTGATTTGCATTTCTCTTATAACAAGGGATGTTGAACATTTCTTCATAAATCTGTTGACTGCTTGTAGATCTTCCTCTGTAAAGTGTCTGTTCATTTCCTTGGCCCATTTATTGATTGGGTTATTAGTGTTCTTGGTGTAAAGATTTTTGAGTACTTTGTAGATTCTGGAGATTACTGCTCTATCTGAAGTGTGTGTAGCAAAGATTTTCTCCCACTCTGAAGGCTCTCTCTTCACATTGCTGATTGTTTCCTTTGCTGAGAGAAAGCTTTTTAGTTTGACTCTATTCCAATCATTGTTTCATGCTTTTATTTCTTGCACTTTGGGAGTCATGTTAAGGAAATCTGGTCCTAGGCCAACGTGATGAAGATTTGGACCTATTTTCTCTTCTACTAGGTGCAGAGTCTCTGGTCTAATTTCAATTTCCTTGATCCACTTTGAGTTGAGTTTTGTACAGGGTGAGAGATATGGGTTTAGTTTCATTTTGCTGCATATGGATTTCCAATTTTCCCAGCACCATTTGTTGAAGAGGCTATCTTTTCTCCATTGTATGTTTTTGGCTCCTTTGTCAAGTATGAGACACCTGTATTTATGTGGGTTTGTCTCTGTGTCCTCTATTCTGTACCATTGATCTACCTGTCTATTTTGGTGCCAATACCATGCTGTTTTTGTTACTATTGCTCTGTAGTATAGTTGAAGATCTGGTATTGTGATACCCTCTGCTTCGTTCTTCTTGCTAAGGATTGCTTTAGCTATTCTGGGTCTCTTATTCCTCCAAATGAATTTCACGATTGCTTGCTCTATTTCTATGAGGTCCGTCGCTGGGATTTTAATTGGAATTGCATAGAATTTGTATAGCGCTTTTGGAAGTATGGCCATTTTGACAATATTAATTATGCCTATCCAAGAACATGGGAGATCTTTCCATCTTCTCAGATTCCTTTAAATCCTTTCTTTAGTGTTCTGTAGTTCTCATTGTAGAGGTCTTTCACTACTTTTGTTAGATTGATTCCCAAGTATTTTATCTTATTTGAAGTTATTGTGAATGTGGTAGTTTTCCTAATTTCTCTCTCAGAGGATGCATCACTTACGAATAAAAATGCATTAGATTTATGAGCATTAATTTTATATCCTGCTACTTTACTGAATTCATTTATGAGTTCCAGAAGTTCTCTGGTGGAATTATTGGGGTCTTCTAAATAGAGAATCATGTCATCAGCAAATAGGGATAGTTTGAGCTCTTCTTTTCCTATTTATATTCCTCTAATTTCTTTGGTCTAATTGCTCTGGCTAGAGTTTCAAGGACAATGTTGAATAGTAGTGGCAAAAGAGGGCATCCCTGCCTTGTTCCAGTTCTCAGGGGGAATGCTTTCAATTTTTCTCCATTTATGATGATGTTTGCTGTGGGCTTAGCATAGATAGCCTTTACAATGTTAAGGAATGTCCCCACCATCCCTATTTTTTCTAGTGTTTTGAGCATGAAGGGATGCTGTATTTTATCAAATGCTTTCTCTGCATCTATTGAAATAATCATGTGGTTCTTTACTTTAAGTCTATTGATGTGGTGAATTACATTTATTGATTTCCAGATGTTGAACCAACCTTGCATCCCTGGGATGAAACCCACTTGATCATGGTGCACTATCTTTTTAATATGCTTTTGTATGTGATTCGCTAAAATTTTGTTAAGAATTTTTGCATCTATATTCATTAGAGATATGCGTCTGAAATTTTCTTTCCTCAATGTGTCCTTCTCTGGTTTTGTTATCAGGGTGGTATTAGCTTCATAGAATGAGTTTGGAAGGGTTCCCTCCTCCTCTATTTCATGAAATACTTTGAGGAGTATTGGAATGAGCTCTTCTTTGAAGGTCTTGTAGAACTTGGCTGTGAATCCATCCGGTCCTGGACTTTTGTTTGTTGGTAGGCTTTTGATGACTTCTTCTATTTCATTGCTTGAAATTGATCTATTTAAGTTGTGTATGTCCTCCAGATTCAGTTTGGCTGAATATGCCATATGCCTCTAGGAACCTGTTGATGTCTTCCAGGTTTTCTACTTTGTTGGAGTATAAATTTTCAAAGTAGCTTCTTATTATGTTTTGTATTTCAATTGTGTCTGTTGTAATATTTCCATTTCCATCACGAATTTTAGTAATTTGGAGTTTCTCTCTCCTTCTCTTCGTTAGCGTGGCTAAGGGTTTATTAATTTTGTTTATTTTTTCAAAGAACCAACTTTTTGTTTTGTCAGTTTTTTGAATTGTTTCTTTCTTTTGTTTCAATTTCATTGATTTCAGCTCTGATTTTGATTATTTCCTGTCTTCTACTACTTTTGGTGATGATCTCTTCCTCTTTTTCTAGGGCTTTGAGCTGTAGTGTGAGATCATTGATTTGTTGACTTTCATTCTTTTATTAAAAGCACTCCATGCAATGAATTTTCCTCTTAGCACTGCTTTCATAGTGTCCCAGATATTTTGATATGTTGTATCTTTGTTCTCATTGACCTCTAAGAATCTTTTAATTTCCCCCTTAATGTCTTCTGTTATCCATGCATCATTCAATAGCATATTATTTAATCTCCAGGTCTTGTAGTAGTTTCTGTTCTTAACTTTTTCATTGATATCTAATTTCATTCCATTATGTACTGATAGTATATGAGGTAGTATCTCTATGTTTTTGTATTTGCTAAGAGTAGCTTTGTGGCATAACATATGGTCTATTTTAGAGAAGGAACCATGAGCTGCTGAGAAGAAAGTGTATTTGCTTTTTGATGGATGGAATATTCTACATATGTCTATTAAGTCCAAATTAGCGATTGTGTCATTGAGTCCTATGGTTTCTTTGTTCAATTTTTGCTTGGAAAATCTGTCCAACGGTGAGAGAGGAGTGTTAAAGTCTCCCAGTATTATTGTGTTTTGGTCTATTTGGTTCCTGAAATTGAGAAGGGTCTGATTGACATACATGGATGCTCCATTGTTTGGTGCATAAATATTTATGATTGTTATGTCTTGCTGATTTATGCTTCCTTTAAGGAGTATGAAATGTCCTTCTTTATCCCTTCTGACTAACTTTGGCTTGAAGTCTGCTTTATCTGAAATGAGGATGGAAACTCCTGCGTTTTTACTCAGTCCATATGCATGGTATGTTTTTCCCCAGCCTTTCACCTTTAGTCTGTGGGCCTGTTTTTCTATGAGATGAATCTCTTGAAGGCAGCATATTGTTGGGTCTTTCTTTTTAATCCAAACTGCCAGTGTATGTCTTTTGATTGATGAGTTTAGGCCATTTACATTCAGGGTTATTATTGAGATATGACTTGTATTTCCTGCCATTTTAGCTTTTTTGGGGTATTTAGCTTAACTTTATTTCTCCTTTGTTTGAGTCTTTCTTTAGGGTAATTCCTCCCCATGTTGGCTGCGATTGTTGTTTTTCATTTCTTCCTCTTCGAATATTTTGTTGAGAATATTCTGTAGGGCAGGTTTTCTCTTTGTGAATTCTTTAAGCTTTTGTTTATCATGGAAGGATTTTATTTTGTCATCCAATCTGAAGGTAAGTTTTGCTGGGTATAAGATTCTTGGTTGGCATCCGTTTTCTTTTTTTTTTTTTTTTTTTTTGCAGTGCTGGGGATTGAACCCAGGGCCTTGTGCTTGCAAGGCAGGCACTCTACCAACCGAGCTATATCCCCAGCCCAGCATCCGTTTTCTTTCAGAGCTTGAAATATGTTCTTCCAGGCCCTTCTTGCTTTTAGGGTCTGGGCTGAGAAATCTGTTGATATCCGTATTGTTTTCCCCCTGTAGGTAATCTGATGCTTTTCTCTCGCCGCCTTTAAAATTCTATCTTTGTTTTGTATGTTAGGTATTTTCATTATAATGTGCCTTGGTTTAGATCTGTTGTAATTCTGTGTGTTTGGTGTCCTGTAAGTCTCTTGTAATTGATTTTCCATCTCATTCTTCATATTTGGAAAATTTTCTGATATTATTTCATTGAACAGATTATTCATACCCTTGGTTTGTATCTCTGTGCCTTCTTCAATCCCAATAACTCTTAAATTTGGTCTTTTCATGATGTCCCATATTTCTTGGAGGTTTCGTTCATGATTCCTAACCATCTTCTCTGTTTGTTCGACTTTGTTTTCAAGATTAAATATTTTGTCTTCATTGTCTGAGGTTCTGTCTTCCAGGTGATCTATTCTGTTAATTATGCTTTCTATTGAGTTTTTAACTTGGTTTATTGTTTCCTTCATTTCCTTGTTTCCTTCAAGGATTTCTGTTTGCTTTTTTCTCAGAACTTCTATCTCTTTATTGAAATGATTTTTTGCTTCCTGCAATTGCTCTATTAGCTGATTATTCATAGCTGTCTTTGGGTTCTCTTGATATGTCATCTAGATTTGTTTGGGACACTTTCTTCCCGTGTTTTCTCATGTTGCTCATGTATCTTCCCCTCTAGTAGTGCGAATCAGAGGGAATGCAATTTTCCTGTGAAGACTTGGAGTGTCCCTGCAGGTTTCCAGTAACTCACCTGATGTTTGAGAGGTGCTTGATCAAGCGGTGACCCAAGAAAGCTGCTGTCCCACTTCCTCCAGTTTGGGAATGATCAATGCTTCTGGGCAGAGGCAGCCGCCGGAGCCAGAGACTCCAGCCCCTCCAGGCCAGACCTCCCAGGAGACGCCGCACAGTGGCGGGGAAGACCGGAGCCCAGCTCTGCAGACTCAGGCAGTCCCAGATGGTCACTCTCTGCCAGGGAAGCTGCAAACTGGTACCGAAGGGTCCAAACTCACCGCCAGAGCCAGGGACTCTAGCCCCTCCAGGCCAGACCGCCCAGGAGACACTGCGCAGTGGCTGAGAAGACCGGAGCTCTGACCTGATTTTTGACCCTTAAAAGCAGGGAAGTCTGAGATGGTATGAGAAGGATTGGGCATGTCCTGGCTAGCCTGAAGATGAGAAGGGGCCATGTGGAATGACCTACGATTGGCTTCTAGGAGATGACAGTCATCAAGTAAATGTCGACCTGAATGCTGTAACTACAAGGAACTTAATCCTGATAACAAGAATGAGCTTGGAAGTCGATACTCCCCAGAACCTCCACATAAGAAATCAGCAGTAACACTGTGATTTTAGCCTTGTGATAGTGTACACAGAAAATTCCACCATGCTGTGCCAGACTTCTGACCATATAGAAATATGAAATATGAAATGGTTATTTTTTGTCCCTGTATTTGTTATGCAGCAACAGAAAACAAATACACTGACAAACCAATAAAACTTTGGCTAAGGTTGAGGTTAATATAATCAAATACTACAGGTTTCTTAGAGATATTGGGAGCCTCCTGGATCATCTCTAAGGAAGTAAAATGTGAAAGAAATCCCTTGGGATTTGCTTGGTATTTACATGAGAAGGGGGTTGTGAAATTAAGAGAAAGCTGACTTCACTCTGACCTCATGTTTCATAGGCATGGTGGGGGAGGAAATTTGCATTTGTGGAGGGTCTACTATGTGCAGGAAGGGGGAGATGAAGTTCTTAGGATTCAAGGAAGAGTCCTCTCAAGGTATCCTAATATTTCCTGGCAGGAGGTTAGTGTTTTGGTTGAGAGTGTACCTGGGGAGTCTGTTTTGATTACCCTTATGTATCTCATTTCCTCATTCTGGTTTTCCAGCTTCTATGTAAAATGACCCTTCATTAACCTTTTTTCTCTCCCACTCCTCCCCAACAACCATTTGTTCTTCAGCTAGGAGTCACCCCCAGTTCTAAGTTCTTTCTTGCCTCCAGACATTTTAGTTATTGTTCCCCCCTCCTGGCATGCCCTCCCAGCTATCCTGTGTTTATTCAAACCTTGCCACTTTTGCAGGCCTAGCCTGACCCTTCTATCCTTGAAAGTGGTCTCTTTTAACCTATTCTGGCCCTCAGTAAACCCCAGTGGTAGAAGAATGTAGCACTTATTTTGATGCTTACGGTGCAAAAAATCATCAGAAGAGTAAACCTAGAAGGACTAAAACACTGCTCAACAAAGTTGACAGAATGAGGTCCAACAAACTAGAAAGTAGTTTCATTAAGAAATGAGTCAAAAGAACAAAGGGAAAATATATCATCACAATGGAAAGATCTGGTATCAACTGCCTTCAAAAGTGATCAAACATAGCATCATTAATGGAAGACAAACCCTTGTGTGTGTGTTTGTGCATGTGAGTCCTGATGTGGTATACAATATTAAATATCGGTACCACATGTGAACTATTCTTGCCAAAAATGTTTAATATAAATATTCATTCTGTAGACTTAACTTTCAGTTTTATAGAAAAATATAAGGGACAGAGAATCAAATTAATGACATACTCAGGAAGAAATCAAGCAAACTGAGAATGAAGTACATTTATAAGACAATTGGCCTAATCTCTCCAAAACATTAATATCAAGGATGAGAAAGGGTGAGGGGACTATTCTAGGTTAAAACATATGATAAAGCACAACCTGAGAACTTTCACTGGATTCTGGTTCAAAAATTTCATGTTGGGACCTAATGGGGAAAATTGAAATGTGCATTGTGTATTAGATAATAGTATGAATTAATTTTCTATGCTGTGATAATATTATTACATAGAAGAATTATCTCACTTTTAAAGGTGCATAATAAAGTATTTATGGATAAAGTGTCATGATAGCTGCTACTTATTTTCAAATGGTTAGCCAAAACTTTAGCTATATACACAAGGGATAAAATTTCTCAGGGGATTTTTGTGAACTACTTGGAAAGCTTTCACTGAATGACACTACTTTGATATATTTAGCTGGTCAAACAACCACACCTAAAGGGGGCTCAGTAGACCAGTTGATTAATTGAAACTAACAATGTGATATCTAAAGGAGATACATTGAAAGCTTGAACTTGAGTTTAAAAAGAAATCAGTTGTACAAATACAGGATGAGGAAGACCTGGCTTAACAGTCACTAAAATGGAAAACACATTAGGCTCTTCAAGTGGTTCAAAGAGGAATTTTAAGAAAAAGCCACAAATGATGGACATACATACAAGAACTCGATGAACTTAATGACTGATCACACATGGGATGGAAGGAGGGAAAAAAGGAGGAAAAAAAAGGGCACCTTGAACTTAGGAGTCAGACTGCCTGGATTGTAACCTGACTGCCACTTATTAGCATACAAACATAGATAGGTCCCTTGTTTTCTCTGTGTGTTAGTTTTTTCAGCTATAAAATGGGGATGATAATTGTACCTAACTCTGAGGTCTGCTATGAAGATTAAACATGATGCTGCATGTAGAAAACAGTACTCAGCACATAGGCAGCACACATATGTGAACTATTATTTTTCCTACTTTCTGTATTGTTCACCCTGCATACTGATTAGAACAACTGGCTACAGGGATAAAGCACACTCACCCAAGATTGGTGGGGCTTGATTCAGTTCTGTGACTCTCTCTGTAAAATATAGAAGCACTAGGTGATCTCTAAGTTCCTGTCAAGCTCCATCTTTCTGTGTTCATGAGATTCTGCATCACCTACATTGAGTCTGGGGAAAATTGGTTAAAATACCAAATGCCAGGTTAAAAACAAAACAAAACAACAAAAACAAAAACAACCAAAAAGAACAAAGTATTAATTTACTATAAAACCCCTTGCTGGCTAGGGTTGCATTGGTGAAATGTGGTCTCTAGAGGGTGCTCAAAACACACAAAGTACTACTCCACTAAAGGTTCTCCCAAGGAGCCGTGAATAGGACTTGGCAGAAGGGCAGCTTTTGTCAAAGAGAAGGTCTAATTGGAGACTTCTGTTCTACACAAGTTGGGGATCTTCTGGAATACAGTTGGGAATGCGGTCATTACTTATTTATCATCCCGTGTCCCACAATTTATTTATGATTATAATCTGAATGTAAGAAAGAACTGGTGCTCAGTTTTGACATCTCATTTCGCCATAGCTTCCCTTCTAGGTCTCAGAGTCATGTAGGACTTCAGCAATCCAGTGATGGAGTGATGTTTGGCAGAGGTACAGATAAAGCCTTTCGCTTCTTAATGAGATTTGAAGATAGGATAGGATAGGATAGGATAGGATAGGATAGGATAGGAAGAGGAAAGTTAATAACCCAAGAGAGAGACCATATGGATACTCCAATGATCAATAGTTCCTAGAATGGGCTAAATGACTATGGCACCCTCTGGAAAAAAGTCCTGAGATAATGAGGTCAAAGTGAATTCATGTGGCAAAGAGATCATAAATGTTCTACAGTCACCTGAGCAGTGCAATATTAGGAGAGTCTGGTTTGAGTAGAAGTCCCTAGCTTTATTCTTTGCTGCAGCAGTCCCTTTTCCTAGTACTGGCACCTGGCAATATGAGTCAATTTCTAAAAAAAAAAAAGAAAAAAAATCTGCCTTTTGCCTTCTACTCCAATTTCGGTAAAGCATAAATTTTAGTGTCTCTGGGTTTAATGAGGTGGTTACCTACACACATTGGTTGGAATCCTCCCCCCATGATCTTCCTCTCCCACATCTAATAAGGGTTCAGAAAGACAAAGGGAGAAGGGGCTTTCTCTTGGAGATCTCCCTGATCTGGTGTTTCATTTTGTTTTGTCACAGATCTAATTCCAGCTGAACGCAAATTTCCTCAAGAAGAAGACAGTTCTCTCTCTGGGACTGTTTCCCCATGTTGAAAAAGATAGGGTCACAGTGGGTTCCTGCTGGCATTAGACCTCTTCTGGAATATTAAACACTGGCATTTAAGCTTTTCCTTGAGCCATTTGAGGAAAGGAAAGAAAGGAAAATCACAAGAGAAGGGCATAAGGGCATTAGTGGGGTGTTATCACAGAGGGACTCAGCATTCTGGTGTCAGTGCTGACTTCCTCTGGTCTTCTGATGCCTGGAGATAGTAATTAGAGATACTGGCCAGGGCAGCAAAAGAAACACTCCTCCCCTGGGTCTACCTCCTCATACTGCTACTGGCTCTGACCAGAACTTTCCCCAGACACAGCAATCCACTGTGCTAAAATGTGCTGGACTGGACTGTGGAGAACACAGGGTTTTTTAAATTTAATTATTATTTTCTTTTTTTTTTTTGCAAGTTGGCTTGATAATATGGAAAACTCATGTCTCTGGGCATCAGATAGCTCTCAGTGACTGCCAGCAACTTATCTAAATTTTGTAAGTCCTGCTTTCCTCATCTGTAAACTAAGGGTATGATTATACCCTTATTTCTGGTGAATTTAATCATAATGCACTCAATTAGAGTGCTCACTTCATATGTATTCTCAGTAGAGTAAAGGTTTCTTTCCTCAGAAGTCCTTACTCACAGTGTCTCCTAGAAAATATTCTGTAATCTTTCTGGGTCAACTTTTTTCCATCTGCAAAACTGAGGTAGGTTGAGTGGAAGATTTCCACCCAGGAGATGTGGGATAAAATAAGATGAAGTCATGGATAAACAGAGGTATTTATTAATATCTCAAGAGAAAATCCAGGAAAAACTTGTAGTTGGAGAAACCAAATACCTGATTATTTTACCAGCTGGTTTGGAGGCCCATTTTGTTCTCCTCCCAGTCAGCTTGGCTTGTTCCAAAGACATAAGTTTAGAAGAGAAGAAAGCCTTGGGCCCATCTATGAGCCCTAAGAGTGAGAGGGGAAGAAACTGTTTATTGAGAGGGACTTAAATACTCCAAACCAAAATCAGAGGCTGAGCACACCAGGCAGACTGCTTGCCAAGATAAGGTATAGAAGACAACTCCAGTGCCAGAACTGAACTCAGAACCATTGGGATGAGTGTTCAGTGAGAAAGAAGCAGAGAAAAAGGGCAACTGTAAAGTCACACTGATGGAATCCAAATTCCCCACTGCAGACTCATTCTGGTTTTCCTCCTACTTTTATGCATGTACACATGTACACACATAGGCTGTGGTAATCAGGACCAAGAAACCAAGGGGAAAGGGGAAAAGTATTTTCCACCCAGAGGACAGTTTCTGATATTTGGTCAGAGTGGGATGGAGGATCCAGAGGTTTTTAGACTGAAAATTCTTCCACACTACTTGTCTGAAATCCTCAGGTCCTGGTCAGCCAAGATTGACTCCTCAGACTTTCAAGGATGTAGTGACCAGGAGGGCAGCTTTTCTTTGCTAGGCTCAGAGAACAGTGATGAGAGAGAGGATATTAACTTGTCTAACTGCATGAAAAGTTTAAAGTGCTGTAGAAATATTAGGAATAGCAAATTTTACTGCAATGATTGAGTTTTACTTGTTGGACATGAGGTCAGTCCTGGAAATTTCTGCTCCAAGTCAGATAAGTGTATGAGATAATCTTATTGGTGTCTTCCTCCTCACTTTAAGAATTCACTGAAGAAACTAATGCTTCTGACAATACAGCTGGAGATAGTTTTTACAGCTCCCAAATTAAAGTGGAAATACTAAAAGTCTGTCACAGAAAGACCTCTGAGAAGTCTTTGAAACAAGTATACTCATATTGTGGATGGAGAAACTCAGGCAGAGAGGGGAATCAAGGGAATAAAGCCGGTTTGCGGTCAGGGACCAAGGTCCACGTTTGGCAACAACTGACTTCCTTTGATACAATTTGGACCATTCTTGACCCCAGTTTCCCTTCCAAGGATCAAGAGAAGATGACTGGAAGAATGATTCCTCATCCATTTACTCCACCTAAGCAATACAGAATCAAATCCAGCAGCCCCAGGAGGCATACCATTTCCCAGAATAAGAGGTGCCATAGTAAAGGCAGGTAGTAGTGAGATAATTAGTGATAACAATAGTTCACGCTACAACAAGTCATGCTGACTTAGTACCTCAAGCCTGGATCCTGTACTTTATATGCTTCACATATAATCTCTCTTTCATCCTCACATTGATCCTGCAGGGTAATCTGAATGTTCCCATTTTACAGATGAGGGACTTTAGGTTTAAGTATTGAGTAACTTGTCCAAGGGCACATAACTAAGAAGTGGAGGTGCTGACTTTGAAACCTAAGTCTATCTGAATCCAAGGTTTGAGAACTTAATGATTAACATCTCTTATATGGAGGCCCACATGACTCCACTTGAAGGCTAACCAGTCTTTCCAATCAAGAGCTTTCTCTCACTTCTAGATTTTCTTGTCATTGGTTTCTATCTTGTATTATCACATTTGTATCTATCTTATTTCCCCCATAGACTGTGAGCTTCATGGGAATATGGGCTGTTCCTGTGGTCTCTGTGTGTCTCTCTCTGTCTCTGTTTCTATCTCTCTTTCTGTGGGTACACATGTGTGTTATCAGCACCTAATCCTGTGCCAGGTGCATATGTTTACTGACTGACTGAAAGATGTTGATAATACCCAGGTTTGAAGAGCAGCTATGAGAAAATGAAAATCTAGGTTTACATTCCTATCTTTCTACCTGTTTGTCATTAAAAAGGTCATCTTAAAGCTCCATATGAAGGCAGACCCCTGACACCAAGGCACTAGTGGTGAGAGCCTTTCCAATAGCTCCTTATCTCCTCAATTTCCATGGAAAATGCCATCCTCAGCTTTTCCTGAGGAAAAAGGGATTCCCACAGGGTGGCTTTATGGCTGATAGGAGCAGAAGAAGTATTGGCCTAATTCCAAATAAGGGAATGTAATAATTTGGATATTATTACACAGCTTTTTGTTGCTGTGATCAAAATACCCGAAAAGAACAGCTTAGAGGAAGAAAAGTTAATTTTGACTAGGTCCATGGTGGGCTGACTCCATTGTTCTGGGCCCAAGGTGAGGCAGAACATCATGGTAGAAAGGTATGGCAGAGGAAAACTACTCAGTTCATGGCAGCCACGAATCAGAGAGAGAAAGGGGCCACAGGAAAGATGAACCCTTCCAGGGCAGGCCCATGTGACCCACCTCCTCTAGGCACGCCCCACTTGCCTACAGTTACCATCAAGTTAGTCCATTCAAACTAGGATAGACAAATTAGGTTACAGCTCTCACAGTCCAATCATTTCACCATGGAACATTCCTGCATTAACCCAGGAGCTATTAGGTCACATCTCATATTCAAACCCTAATCTGAGCTTTGGGTCACCAAACCCTCAATGGCAGGTGCTGGTCACAGGTTGATCATACCATCAGTCATATCAGTCAAGCCATTGTGGATCAGAGATGAAAATCTCCATATAAATGTGAAAGACCAGTACCACTCATTTTACAGACACGAAAACTGAGACCCAAAGAGTGGAAAGGACTGCTCTACTGTCACACATTCATTCAATGTCAAAGCTAAGGCTGGATCACTGGGCATTTTGTTACTCAGCACTAAGTGGCTTCTATTTTGCCATAATGTTTCTTTAATCATAAAGGTTCCCATAAATTATCACCTTAAAGGAGTGTTTTTGTTATAATTCTCTATGAAGTAGATTTTGAAAAAAGTTAAAATATTTCCATTTACCAGAGTGGGAAAATTGAGGTCTGGGCAGTGAACACTAAAACCAATCCTCGGTAAAAAGGAAATTATTTGATGAGGAAAAGGAAGGAGGAACGTATTATAAATAAACCTACTCCCTCTCCATGATTGTATTTGGTGCTCTTCCACATTATCAGAAGATGGTAGTGGGTCACAACTTCCTAATAAGTCTAATGAAACACAGTACAAGATTTCAACCACCTCCCAATCTGATTACCGCTGCCAACACTCTGTCTCCTCTGCCCACACTTTGGGTGATTGCAAGAAGATACATGGAAATATTGTTTATTCAAGGACTATTCCTAGGCCAGCCACCAAAGTGTCATCATAGGATTATTGAAATAATATTTTTTACTTATCAAAAAAATTAAGGACATCTACTGGTAGTAGTATCTTGGTTCTATATCCAGACAGAATCTATATTAACCATGTGACATGGAAGAGTTTATTTAACCTTTCTAAGCCTATTTCCTCAACCTCTTTGGGATTCCATACATCCACCTATTCACCTGTCCATCCATCTCCATTGTCTCAATCATCTATCCACTCATCCATATGTCTATCTGCCTACCTATCATCCCATCTATTGCAGCTTAACCAGGATAGGTTAAGGAGTTAATAAATAGTTCTGGAGCCAAACTTCCTGTGTTTGAATCCTAACTTCCTTACTTTCTGACTATGTGATATTAGGCAAGTAACTTGACCTCTGTGTGTTTAAGTTTCCTCATCTGGAAATTGAATGTGATAACAGTATCTATTTTATATGACCATTTTGAAAAGTAAGTGGGTAGTCTGTTTAAAGCATTTTGAATAGTTCCTGACATAAAATAAGCACTCAAAAAATAAATGTTGGTTTTTATTGTTGCATACCAAGTAGGATTCAGGCAGTTTGTTAGGCTCTGAGAATTTAAAGTGAATGAGACATATCCCCCAGATTTCCAGATCTCTTTGTAGAAGGGAAGTCATATATGTAAATCAATAAATTACAATGCAATAAAAAGTGTCCTAATACGTCTTTGTAAGATATAGTAGTGGCCAAAGAAGTGGGGGACCAAGATTGCCAAGGCTGGAATTGGAAAATGCCTAATAGAAGAGCTGGTTCTTTTTGTTGTTGTTGTTTGTTTCTTTTAGTTATACATGATAGTAGAATCTATTTTGATAAAATTATACATGCTTGGACTATATCTTATTCTAAGTAGGGCCCCAGTCTTGTGGATGTACACAATGGTGTGATTCACTAGTGTTTTCAAATATGTACATAGGAAAGTTATGTCAGATTCTTTCCACTGTCTTTCCTATTCCTATCCTCTCCCTTCCCATCATTCCCCTTTGTCTAGTCCTCTGAACTATTCTTCCCCTGCCCCTTACCGTGGCTTAGCTTCCACACATCAGAGAAAACATTTGCCCTTTGGTTTTGGGGGATTGTCTTTTTTCACTTAGCCTGATAGTCTCCACCCAGTTACTTGCTAATGTAATAAAGTCATTCTTCTTTATGGATGAATAATATTCCATTGTGTATATGGTACAAGGAGTTGTGAGAGCACTATCTGAAAAGTGTTCAGAAGCCTGGAATGGTGTGGCACATTTGGAAAAACTACAACTCAGTGTGGCTGGTGAGCTAGGCCTAGGGTAGTGTGCCAATACAGATTGGGAAAAGCCTCATAGGAGTTTGATCTTCACCTTAACACCAGTGGAGAAAGAATAGAAGTATTCTTTTATCAAGGTGGGGACAAAGTCAGAAATGTTCTTGAGGACAGGTACTTTAGGCACTAAATGGGTCTGGAGAATAAGGTGGAATCAGAGGAAGAAGAGTCTGTAGAGATGGCAAGGGACTTGAGTGGACAGGAAGATGGAAGCACTACAGGCAATTTTAGCCAGCCTCAGAATATTACATTCAAATATAACATTGCATCAGAGCATGAATACATAAATGAACTCAATGGAGATACTCTGGATGAAGTCAGATGGGGATTCTAAGGGACCTCTAATGAAGTCTACTAAATCTAGAGTTCAAAAGTTCTGAACTTGCACATAAGAGCTAATGAAAAGTAACCTTTTAGCCCATCTTGCTGTCTTGTATGTCAGGTGTGTCACAGCAGAAGACCATGAGCATGGCTCATTTCTGTGATTCATTTTAATTTCCATGCACATATCATCTGCTCAGAGAAGCCTTTCCTACCTAGTCTGTCTAAAATAGTAAGTTCTATTTACGAGTTACCACTCAATACCCAGCTTGAATTGGGCCATACTATGGGCAGGAAGGAAAGACAACCTCTTGTCCTCAAGGTTCCCACAGTATGTGCTCTGTCTCTGTCTCTCTCTCTCTCTCTCTCTCTCTCTCTCTCTCTCTCTCTGTGTGTGTGTGTGTGCATGTGTGTGTGTGCATCTACCTCATGCACCCAGAGCTAAAACATAAAATAAATACACTCTAGTTACTACAGTCTATCCAAGAAGTATTATAAAAGTTGACAGAATAAACAGGAAAGGGTCTCAGAATTTGAGCTGGAGTAGACTTGGTTTCTTCAGAAAGAAGGTGTAATCTGACAGGTGCATTGAAAGAAGAGCAGGAAGTTAGGGGGAGAATATAGGTAGAAGAATAATGGTGAAGAATATAGTAACTGCAGTCAACCAGTCTTCGGTATGAAAATGAGCTTCACTGCCTACTCTGTGTTCTTAGACAACTTACTTTTTCTCTCTAAACCCAAGTTGTCATCTTTCAAATGGAAAGGACAATAGTACTTACTTTAAAATGTAGATGTGATTTTGAAGGACATAGAGAGGCAGTTAGGGAATCTTATCTATTGTTGTTATTGATCTTCCATACCTTCTGACATCTGTATCCTTTTAATTTTTCATGGCCATTCCAACTCAGGTTCTTAAAGATACATACTAATTGTGGCACCCCACACTGAAGACTGCCTTAGGAAAATTTCCTGTGTTAGTGATGTTCTCTCTTCTGTCCCTCTTATTCAAATCTGGCCTGGCCTTTATTCCCTAGCTCTTTGATCTGATTAATTAATTCCTTCTGTGCAATCAATAATAGATAATGACTTCTTACAGAAAATTTTCTTTTTTTATGACTTCTGTGTACATAATATTGACCCCAAGAAGTATGCAGAGAAACCAAAGGTTTCCCAGACAGGCTATATCTTTAAGGAATGAGGACATTTTTCCGTTCAGGCCCTAGGGACCAATAAGGCTTTCTTTTCCAATTACTTTCTCTGAAAGGGACTTTTTCCTACTGTTCTCAAACTGTAAACTGCTTGCCCCAAACTGCTTGCCTCTTCCCCTCTCCTTCAACATGTTCTGTTTAGAAACACTTCTCCAGGTGGAGAATCTGAATAACTTAAGGAAGAGAGAACAATGTATGACAGTTCAAAAAATTATATGCTTCATATAGCAAAAAATGACTGCCATGATAAAGTGAATGGACTTCATCTTATGTTCAAGGGACACTGTAAGTTATCTAAGATTTTAAAATCAGGAAGAAAAACTGTCACAGACTAAATCTGAGAATGAACTTGTGTAACAAGCAGTAAACATGGAGATACAAAATACCATACTAAAATATAGTTGCAAATGAAATGCCTAGGAGCCAGGCAGCCAACATAAATGAGTGAAACGGGCCAGATGCAAGACAACAGAGAATGGTAGAGACTGTGACAAGTGAGATATAAACTTCATCCTAAGGAGTAACTGATAGTTACAGTCAATAAATACCTGCAAGAATGGGAAAAATCAGACTTTTATGGCAAATCCCCTAATAACAATTTATGAATTCCAAGTGTAAACTCAAAATGATGAATGGAGATAGAGAGGAAGCAGGGAAGTCTACATCAGGAAAATGAGAGATGGTAGTGCCACTCAATTAGACATGGAGTAAGAGAGGGGAGGCTGGTCTAGCTGGGAGTTAGGGGTACAGGAAAAGGATGAGTTTTGTCTGGGACATATTAAATTACAGGGTTGGTAGGAAGTCAGGTGATGGCAAATGGGAGTTTGGAAGTGTCATGAGTGTGGGGGTATTGGAGAAAAGTACAAGGGTTAAAGCTTAAAGAGTCATTGACACCTAGGTAGAAAGCACACAAGAAAAGAGTGATTCTTTTGGCTCTTTGTAGAGAGAGGGAGAAGCCCAGATCACAGTTCCTGGATCTTCCATTAGATTATAGACCCAGGAATTTTTCTGAGTATTCATGACTGTGTTGAAGATGGAGAATTGGGCAAAGATAGGGGTTCTCTAGAGGGAGTGGATGAAGTAAAGAAAGAAGAAAAGAAGGAAAACTGTTTTCTAGTGTGGCCACCAAAACTGATTTCCCATCAGCCAGCTGTATCAGAAAACTTAGAAAACCTTTCAAAATACAGACTTAGATCTCTTTCATATACCTACTGAATGTGAGTGTCTCTTCTCATCACTACCTCTGTCCCATTCCACACTACTTCCACACTCTATTACCTCAAGAAGCATCAGTCTTTAAGGCTTACAAGGACCTCATAAACCACCAATTGTCAACCCTTCTATAACTCAGATGGGGAACCTAAAGCCCAGAAAGGAGAAAAGGTTTAAAAAACTAAGTTTGCAATTTAGGACTGGTCATGGAAACCCACCTGGCTCTCCCCTTTCCCATCCAATCTGGTTGTTTGCAGGACAGCTGGAGATGTGCCTGACTGGGAGTTCAAAAGGACAGAGGTGGGAAAGATTGAGTTTGGAAACTGAACAATAGACTAGGAAATGCAGGGTTCGCAGGTTACCTAGTGGACAAAGAAATGGCTCCTCCACCCCATGAGAGGAACACAGGGAAGAACCCTGGGGTGCAGACTTCCAGCATTGACTGGCAATTGCTGGGTCCTGGGGTGCACTGACTTAAATCTCTGGAGTAATTGGCATTCAGAGATGAGCCTGGAGCCCACCTAAGCTTAAACTCTGCCTCCAGGAATTCTGCCTACAGGATTGCCTCTCTCACTTCAAGCACTCTGGAAGATGGAGCATAATGCTACAGATGACCACACTGAACTGAGAGAAGAAACACTGAGGATCTTTTGAACTCCAATGAAAACAATTCTTTAAGTTTTTTATTGAGATTCTCTCTCTCTCTCTTTCTTCTTCTTCTTCTTCTTCTTCTTCTTCTTCTGCTTCTGCTTCTGCTTCTTCTCTCTCTTTCTCTCTCTCTCTCTCCCTCCCTCCCTCCCTCTTCTTTTTCCTGTTTGATTGTGATATTAATGGTTCATGGACATTTATACATACTCACATTTGTCTTTTTTCTCATTTCTAGCATTTTTGAAAACAGTATGGATCAGTTTTTTTAGGATTAGGGTGTTTGATTAGTATATTACAGTTTTGTTTTGTATTCTTTTATTTTTATTTTTAATTTTTTTAAAATTTCACTTTATATATACTTCTTTTTCTCTCACCTTTTTATCATGACACTTTCTCCCTTTTCTTCCACTAACAGCTAATATCTACTGTTCTCCCACAATAATTTCTTATTTCTGTCTTCTCTCCTCCATCAAAATCATCACATCCTATATAACGTCTGTTCTCTCCAAGTTCGCCATTTGAAATTTTAAGCCTTTTCACAAATTCTGTTTTTACTGTAGACAATAATTGATCATATCATTTCTGTTTATTGTGACAATTAAAATTGGAGGTGTTATAGCAAGGACTATTTGGTCTAATCATATATATTATTTGCATTGGTTCTTGTTATTATTTGTCTTCTCCTAAAGAATGAGGCACTAGAAACCTTTAAAACACTGTAAGTCCATAGGGTAGAAACTCTACTGCTTCATATCTATACTGTTAGATGGGTAGACACACAAAAAACATGAAAAAGTAAGGGAACAAATTTCCCCAAACAAACCAAGATGTTTCAATAACAGAATCCAACAACACCACACTGGAAGAAATGTCAGAGAAGGAGTTTAGAATATACATAAACTGATTGCAAGGTAAAGGATGATATAAGTAGTGAATTCAGAGAGAAAATATGGAAAGTGAAAGACTACTTCAATAAAGAGACAGAGATTCTGAAGAAAATATCAGGAAGAAATCCTCAAAATGAAGGAATCAATAAATCAAATTAAAAATTCCATGGAAAGAATTATCAAAAGACTAGATCTCTAGGAAGACAGAGTTTCAGGCAATGAAGACAAAATACATAATCTTGAAAATAAAATTGACCATGGAGGAAAGATGTTAAGATACCATTAAAAGAACTTCCAAGAAATATGAAATAACCTAAAAAGAACAAATTTCAGATTTATTGGGATATATGAAATCTTAGAGATACAAACCAAAGAAAGAACAATCTTTTCAATGAAATAATATCAGAAAATTTCCCAAACCTAAAGAATGAAATAGAAAATCAAATGCAATAGTCTTAGAGGACCTCAAATATACAAAATTACAACAGAACCACACCATGGCACATTATTATGAAAATGCCTAACATAAAGAATAAGAATATAATTTTAAAGGCTGCCAGAGAAAAACAACAGGTAACATTCATAGAGAAACCAATTTGAATTTCAGCTGATTTCTCAACCAGGCCCCTCAAAACTAAGAGGTCTTGGAATAATATATACAAAGCTCTGAAAGAAAATGGATGCCAGCCAAGAATAGCAGCAAAATTAAGTACCAAGCAAAATTAAGCTTTAGAATTTATGATGAAATAAAAACCTTCAATGATGAAAAAAAAGTTAAAGAATTCATAGCTAGAAAGCTTGTACTACAAAACATACTCAATGAGATATTTCATAAAGAAGAATTGAAAAATAAAAGTGAAAACCAGCAAAGGGAGGAAATAAACTAGGCAATCAAATAAGAAACTAATTCAAATTAAAAATCAGAAATAAATCAAAATGACAGGGAATAAAAATCATATCTCAGTAGTAGCATTGAATGTAAATGGCCTAAACTCATCAATTAAAAGATATAGTCTGGCAGAATGGATTTAAAAAAAAAGATCTAACTATATAGTGTCTCCAGGAGACTCACCTCATAGACAAACATATCCACAGGTGGAAAGTAAAAGAATGGGAAAAACATATCATGTACATGGATCACATAAACAAGCAGGGATTCCTATCTTCATATCAGATAAAGTGGACTTTGAGCCAAAGTTAATCAGAAAGAACAAAGAAGAATAATTCAGGTTGTTTGTGGGAATTATACATCAATAAGACCTAACAATCATTAATATTTATGCCCCAAACAAGGTAGCATTTATGTACATCAAACAAATTATCCTCAATTTCAAGAATCAAATAGACCACAACACAATAATACTAAGTGACTTTAATACACATCTCTCACCAGTGGATTGATCCTCCAAACAAAAACTAAGTAAAGAAGATATAGAACTAAAAAACACACTTAATAATTTAGACTTAACAGACATAGAATATTGCATCCATCAATGACTGAATACACTTTCTTCTCAGCAGCACATAGATCTTTCTCTAAAATAGATCATAACTTAGGACACAAAGCAACTTTTAACAAATACAAAAAATAGAGATAATACTTTGCATTCTATTAGATCATAATGTAATGAAATTAGAAATCAATATAAAATAAAAAATAGAAGCTACTCTAACACCTGGATATTAAGTAATGCACTATTGAATGATGAATGTATAGAAGAAGAAAATCAGGAATGAAATAAAAAAAATTACTTCGAGGTAAATGAGAATAGTAGTACAACATTTCAAAATCTCTGGGACACTATGAAGGCAGGGCCAAGAGGAAAGTTTATTGCATTGAGCTCACTCATTAAAATAATAGAAAGTCAACAAATAAATAACCTAACAATACATCTCAAAATCCTAGAAAAGAACAAATCAACACCAAAAGCAGTAGAAGATAGGAAATAGTTAAAAGCAGAGCTGAAATCAACAAAATAGAAACAATCCAAAAAATTACAAAACAAAAAGTTGGTTCTTTGAAAAAAATAAATAAAATTGATAAACACTTAGCCAAGCTAATGAAAAGAGAGAAAACACAAATTACTAAAATTCATCATGAAAAAGGAAATATCACAAAGAAAACTACTGAAATATTGACAAAATATCAGAAACTCTTTTGAAAATTTATGCTGTAGTAAAATTGAGAATCTTGAAGACTTAGACAAATATCTAAAGACATATGACTTACCCAAATTGAAACAGGAGGATATATAAAATTTAAACATATTGATTTCAAACAATGAAACTGAAAATGCCTTTAAAAGCCTACCAACAAAGAAAAGCCCAGGACCAGATGGATTTTCAGCAGAATTCTAGCAGACCTTCAAAGGAGAACTTACTCCAATACTCCTCAAATTATTCAATGAAATAGAAAAGGATGGAACCCTTGCAAACTTTCCAAACTCATTCTATGAAGCTAGTATAACTCTGATACCAAAAAAAGCCTAAGGCACATAAAGGAAAGAAAATTTCAGATCAATATCCCTGACAAACATAGATGCAACAATTCTTAACGGAATACTGGCAAATCACATCCAAAACATATTAAATATAAAGTGCACCATGATTAAGTGGGGTTCATCCCTGGGATGCAAGGTTGGTTCAACATATAGAAATCAATAAACATAATTCAGCACATCAATAGAGATAAAGAAAAGAATCACATAATTACCTCAACAGATGCAGAAAAAGCATTTGGCAAAACAAAGCATCTGTTTGTGTTTAAAACACAGGAAAAAATAGGGATAGAAGGAACATGTCTCAACATTATAAAACATATACATGCTAAAAACCCGAGGCCAACATCATTCTAAATGGAGAAAAATTGAAAGTATTCCCTCTAAAATCTCGAACAAGAAAGGGAGACCCTCTTTCACCACTTGTATTTAACATCATCCTAAAAACTCTAGATAAAGCAACTGAACAGAAGAAAGAAATTAAAGGGATACAAACAGGAAAAGAAGAACTTGAACTATCCCTATTTGCTGATGACATGATTCTAAATTTAGAAGATCCCAAAACTCCAGCAGAGAACTTCTATAACTCATAAATGAATTTAGCAAATAGAAAGATATAAAATAAACACCCATAAATCAATTGCATTCCTATGTATCCACGATGAATCAACTGAGAGAGAAATTAGGAAAACTATTCCATTCAAATAGTCTCAAGAAATAAAATATTTTCAAATCAATCTAATGAAAGAGGTGAAAACCTTCTACAATGAAAACTACAGAATTCTAAAGAAATAAATTGAGGAATACCTTAGAAGATGTAAATATCTCCAATGTTCCTGGATAGGCAGAATTAATTTTGTCAAAATGGCTATACTACTAAAAGTGCTATACAGATTTAATACATTTCCTATTAAGTCTCTAATGATGTTCTTCATAGAAACAGAAATATCAGTCTTAAAATTCTTTGGGAAAAATATGAGGCCTAAAATAACCAAAGAATACCACAGCAAGAAAAGTGAAGCAGGAAGCATCACAATACTAGACCTTAAATTATAATACAGAGCTATAGTAACAAAAACAGCATGGTGTAGGCACCAAAATAGATGTGAGGACCAATGGAACAGTATAGAAAACACAGAGACAACCCCACATAAATACAGTTATATCATACTAGACAAAGGTGACATAAACATACATTGGAGAAAACATAGCCTCTTCAACAAATGGTGCTGGGAAAACTGGAAATTCATATGTAGGAGATTGAAATTGAACCCCTATATCTCACACTGCACAAAACTCAACTCTAAGTGGATCAAGGACCTACACATTAGACCAGAGACCCTGTGCCTACAAGAAGACAAAGTAGGCCTAACTCTCCATCATGTCAGCTTAGAAACCTAATTCCTCAACAAGACTCCTAAAGCACAAGAAGTAAAACCAAGAATCAATAAATGGAATGTCAACAAACTAAAAATCTTATTCATAGCAAAAGAAACAATCAAGAATGTGAAGAGAGAGCCTACAGACTGGGAGAATATCTTTGCCACCTACACCTCAAATAGAGCATTAATCTCCAGGATATACAAAGAATTCAAAAAACTTAACACCAAAAACAACAAATCACCCAATCCATAAATGGGCTAAAGAACTGAACAGAGTCTTACAAAATAATAAATGCAAATGGTTAACAAATATATGAAAAAATGTTTAACATCACTAGCACTTAGAGAAATGCAAATTAAAACTACACAGATTTCATCTCCTTCCAGTCAGAATGGCAAGTATCAAGAATACAAGTAACAATAAATGTTGGCAAGGATGTGGGGGAAAAGGTACATTCATACATTGCTGGTGGAATTGCAAATTGGTGCGACCATTCTGGACAGCAGTATGGAGATAACTCAGAAAACTTAAATGGAACCACCATCTAACCCAGCTATCCCACTCCTTGGCATATACCCAAAAGACTTAAAATAAGAATACTAAATTGACACAGCTACATCAATGTTTATAGCATCTGAATTCACAATAGCTAAGCTATGGAACCAACCTAGGTACCTTCAAAGATGAATGGATAAAGAAAATATTATACATGTACACAATGGAATATTACTCACCCATAAAGAAAAATGACATTGTGGCATTTTCTGGTAAATGTATGGAACTGCAGACTCTCATACTAAGTGAAATAAGTCAATCCCAAAAAACAAAGGCCAAATGTTCTCTCTGATATGTGGATGTGGACTCACAATAGACAGCAGGGGGAAGAAGGAGTGGAGGTTTACTGGATTGAACAGGGGGTGTGGGGGAAGGTGAGAGAGAATGGAAAAGACAGTAGAATGAATCTGACAAAACAATCCTATGTTCATATATGAATACATAACCAGTGTAACTCCATATCATGTACAACTACAAAAATGGAAAGTTGTACTCCAGGTATGTATGTGTTTTAGCCATTTTGTTACTGTGACTAAAAGATGCACAACTGCAGAGAACAATTGCAGAGGAGGAAGAGTTTATTTAAGGACTCACACTTGAGGTCTAAGTCCATGGAACGGTGGAATTCCTCGGGACTCTTGTTGAGGCAGAACACCATGGTGGAAGAGTGGCTCACATGATAGTCAGAAAGCAGAGACACAGAGACTTCACTTTTCAGACACAAATTTTTACTCCAAAGCCACACCCCCATAGCCCCACCTCCTCCAGTCACACCCACCAGCCTTCAAATACCACTCGATTAAGTCCATAAAGTGATTAATTCACTGATTGGGTTAAGGCTCTCACAACCCAATAATTTCTTCTCTGAACCTTCCTGCATTGTCTCACATGTGAGCTTTTGGGGGACACCTCACATTCAAAAGATAAAATTCTTCTCCTTGCCCCCAAATTCTCACACTCACCTGACAATGCAAAATACATGTAGTCATTCCCAAAAGTCCCCATAGTCACAACAGTTCTGAAATTGCTCAAAATTCAAATCCAAAATCTTCTCTGAGGCTCAATCTCATATTATGAGGTCCTAAACAATGTACAAATATCCAATATATAAAGGTACTGAGTAAACATTTCCATTCAGAAAAATAGGGGCAGAGAAAGAGGGAATAGGACCCAAGCCCCAGCTCTTCAAATAAGTCCTATAGCTTCTTCACATCTGGCATCTGGGGCACATGGCATCATGAAGTTCTCTCCAAAGAATTTGTTTAGCCCCCCATCCCTTGACCTTGTTGGTTGCAGCTGGAGTGGCATTTCTATTTGTTTCTCTCTGCTCCATTCCTATAGCCTTCCTAGGTCAATGTCCCATATTAGTGGCATTTCTTAATCTCAGGGTTCTTCACTGAAGGTTTGGCTCCCTCCTCAAATCTCCACAACTTGCCTTCCCAGGAAGTGCCCACAAGAACTCTGACCCTGCTGCACTTTGCCTGGCCTCCAATGTCTTCTTTTGAAATCTAGATGAAAGCCTCTATGACCCCCTAACACCAGCATCCTTCATTCCTACAGAACCAGCACCACATGGTTGATGCCAAGGTCTGCCACCATTTTGAGCAGTTATAAAGCCTCTAGGGACCCTGGCTGCATGACCGGGTGGCTCAGCACTTTGAAAAAACTTCCTAGGACCCCTTGTGCAATAAAGAATAGATCAGTACCCCACTGATCTATTCTTAAGGGAATTTTTACTCTTACTTCCCTGAGTCTGATATGGGTGTGATCTTGCCAATTCCTGAGATGCCCTCAAGCTATTTTTTTATTGTCTCTTGGCAAAGTCTTTAGCATTTCTTTAGTGGCAGTAATGTCTTTAACAACTGCAACTTCCTTAGCCCCAGTTTTACTCCCACCTTTCAAGTTTAAGTTTTTCAATTATTTCTGCTCTACTTTCTGCTCCTGAATATCACAGTAAATTTGGCTAAAAGTCACCAGCACTATCCATGCCACCACCTGAATGCTATGCTGCCTGGAAATTTTGTCCACCAGATTAAGAAGTCCATCATTTTTTAAATCAGCCTCGCAGAATGTCTCAGGACACAGGCAAAATGCAGTCAACTTCTCAGCCAGAACATAACACAAGTGGCCTCTAGTCCAATTACCAATAGTGTCCTCTACACCCTCCTGAACCTGGTCTTCACTGTCCACCATCCTATTGGCATTCTGGTCTTCTGAGCTCCCACCAGGATTGGACATTAAACTCTACTTACAACAAACATTTCAAAGTAATAGTACAAAGCATTTCCAGCTTATACTGTTAAACATCTCAAAATTCCTCCCACCAATTTCAAAAGGCTCCAAATGCTTATGAACCACATGGTCAGGTTAGTCACAGCAATAACCCCACTTCTCAGTACCAATTTCTGTGTTGGTCAGCTTCTCAATACCAATTTCTGTGTTGGTCAACTTTTTTGCTGCAGTGACTGAAAAATCCACCAGAACAATTGTAGAGGAGAAAAAGTTTGAGGGCTCACAGTTTCAGAGGTCTTGGCCCATAGAAGGCCAGCTCCATTCCTTAAGGCTTGAGGTGAGGTAGAGCATCATGGTGGGAGAGTGTGGCCAAGGGAAGCATCTCACATGATAATCAGAAGCAGAGGGAGAGACTCCACTTGACAGATAAAAATACATACCCAAAATCCACAACCCATTGCCCCACCTCCTCTAGCCACACCCCACCAGCCTTCAGTTACCACTCAATTAACCCCATCAGGTGATTAATTCACTGATTGGGTTAAGGCTTTCATAACTCAATCATTTCTTCTCTGAACCTTTTTGCATTGCCTCACATGTGAGCTTTTGAGGGACACCTCACATCCAAAACATAACAGTGTGATATATCAAAATACATTCTGCTGTCTTGTATAACTAAAAAGAACAAATTAAATTTTTTAAAATATTTTTTAGTTGACGATGGATGCAACATCTTTATTTTTTTATGTGTTGCTGTGGAACTAACCCAGTGCCTTGCACATGCAAGGCAAGTGCTCTTCCACTAAGCTACAGCCCCAGTTCCTAAAAATATTTTTTAAAAAAGAATAATGATGTTCTACTATATAGCCAGAATGTCATTTTTATGCATAAGATTATTAATGTTCATTTTGAACTGTCATGTAATATATAGTTCAATTTAGTTCCTGCAGATTTTCCAAATATTATTTTTGAGAATATCTTCATTATCCAAATCCAAAGTTTATGTCTTATATTTGATTTTATGTATGTTTACTCATTTTACTTTAAGAAGAACCCCTTTAACCTTTCTTCTATGTTTTCTTCCTCAGAAGCAATATGCCCCTATAGCATTTAAATTCCTGTGTTCTGTATCTATCTGATTATTTCCTTGTGTTAGAGACATGTTAAATATTAATGGCAAAATTAAAATGTGACAAAATTGTTTAAAATGTAGGGGAAACTATTTCACTGTGTGTCACTGTTCCCCTTCCCATAAGCCAGCACAGTGCCACCCAGAGAGGATTCCTCAGGGCCTACATTTTATACCTTAAAAAAGAAAACTGGGGATGCAGATACCCAGCTTTCCTAGCACTCCAAGATGCTTCCTGGGAAACCCAATCCATCCTCACCTCACAGGAAATAAGGAGCATATTGGGAAACTGTACCACTAGACCAGCTGGGATCAGGAAAATTTAAAGTAATAAATGCCTACATCACAAATCAAGAACATAACATTACATCCCAAGAGAATAGAAAAATTAAAAAAAAACTAAGCCCAAAGTTACTGAAGGAAAGAAATAATAAAGAATAGAGCAAAATTAAGTGAAATACAGAATAGAAAAGCAATACACAAAGATGAACAAGAGTTGTTTTCTTTTTGAAAAGATAAAAAAATTGATAAAAACTTCAGCTAGTTTAACCAAGAAAAAGAAAACTCAAAGAAATAAAATCAGAAATAAAAGAGAAGATATTTCAAGTGACTCCAAAGAAATAAAAAGGGTCGTAAGAGACTATTTTCAGCAATTATAAGAGCCAAAAAATTGCATAACCTTGAAGAAATCAATACATTCCCAGACACATACAACCTACTGAGACCCACTGAGACCCACTGAGACCAAATCATAAATAGAAAATCTAAACACACAAATGAAGAGTAAGACCATGAGTTTTCTTTTTTTTTTTTACTTTTCTTTCTTTCTTTCTTTCTTTCTTTCTTTCTTTCTTTCTTTCTTTCTTTCTTCTTTCTTTCTTTCTTCTTTCTTTCTTTCTGTCCTGTAATGGCAATTGAGTGAAGGGGTGCTTGAATACTGAACTACATCTCTAGTCCTATTTTTTATTTTGAGACAGGATCTTGCTAAGTTGTTGAGTCTTTATAAGTTGCTGAGACTGACCTCAAACTTGTGATTCTCCTGTCTCAGCCTCCTGATGCACTGAGATTCCAAACATGTGCCACTCTGCCTGACAAGAACACTGAATCAGTAATAAAAAATTCTCCAATAGAAAAAAATCCCAAAGTGGATTCCTTCATTGGTCAATTCTACCAAATATTTAAAGAACAAATACAAATTCTTCACAAAGCTTCCCTAAAAAATTGAATAGGAGGGAATACTTCCAACTTTTAAGAGATCACAATTACCCTTTTATGAAAGTCAGATGAGTATACCACTAGAAACAAAAACTATAGGCCAAGATCCTTGATCATAAAGATATATCCAACTTGCTAATCTTTCTGAGGAAACAACTTTGATTTTATGGATTTTTCTCTACTACTTTTCCATTTTGCACTGCACTTATTTCCTGAAAATCACTCTAATTTCCTTTATTCTGTTAGTTTTAAGTTTAGGTTACCCTTCTTATCCTATTTCCTTAATGTGTTAACTTAGGTTATTATTTTTGATTTGTTTTTGTTTTATTTGTTCTTTTTAGTTTTACATAACAATTGAATTTTTGCCAAATTATACATACATAGAGTATAACTTATTCTATTCAGGATCCCACTCTTGTGGTTGGACATGATGTGGAGTTACCATAGTCATGTATTCAAATACATGGCTAGGGAAGTTATGACCAATTAATTCTACTGTCTTTCCTGTTTGCCTCCCTCATCCCTTCCTTTTGTTTCTCTTTATCTAATCCAATGGATTTCTATTTTTCCACTCCCTAACCTCCCTTTTGGGTTACCATTCACAAATCAGAGAGAATATTCAGCCTTTGGTTATTTGGGACTGGCTTATTTAACTTAGCATGATACCTGCCAGTTCCTTCCATTTACCACCAAATGCCATTACTTCATTCTTTATGGCTAATATTCCATTGTGTATATATATACCACATTTTCTTTATCTAATGATCTATTGCATGGCACCTAGGTAGCTTCCATAGCTTGACTATTGTGAGTTGAGCTATAAATATTGATGTGGCTGCATCACTGTAGTATGCTATGTTTAAGTCCTTCAGGTATAGACCAAGGAGTGGGATAATTAGGTCAAATGGTGGTTCCATTCCAAATTTTCTAAGAAATCTCCATACTGCTTTCCAGAGTAGTTTCACCATAGATTATTGTTTTAAAATCTTCTTTTTTTGATGTGTGCATTTACAACTGCAATTTCCCTCTGAGCACTGCTTTCTTTGAATCCCATAATCTTTTATATGTTTTGTTTTAACTTTTACTCTTCTATAATTTTTTACTTCCCTTTTTAAGTGTTTTAGTGCATTATAGTTAAACATCATAATTGTGCTCAGTTTTACACAATCATATATGCATGTGATTTAATTTGCTCCATTTCAGTACTGGGCATCTATTCATTCCACCCCATATTCCAATTCTTCTACTCCTACTCTTTTTCTTCTACTTATCCATTTATTTATTTTTAATTGGTGCTTTATAGATTTATATAAAGGTAGAATTCACTGTGGTCTAATTATACATGCAAATAATGTAACATTTTCAAATTCATTCTGTATTTCCTCCCCTTTCCAATTCATCTTCCCTCTCCCTAAATGTCCTTCTACTCCATGGTTCTTTCCTCTATTCTTATTATTTATGGCCCCCACTTTTTTTCCCTAACTTTGCTCTTGTTTCTACAGATGAAAGAAAACATTGGGTCATTGATTTTAGGAGACTGACTTATTTCACTTAGCATGATGTTCTTCATTTCTAACTATTTACCAGCAAATGTCATAATCTCATTCTTCTGTATGGCGAAGTATATCTCCATTATGTATATATACTACATTTTCTTTTTAAATAATTTTTATGTTGTCTTTTTAGATTTTCATGACAGTAGAGTGTATTTTGATATATTACACATACATTTAACTTATTCTAATTAGGATCCCATTCTTATGGTTGTACATGATGTGGAGTTTCACTGGACATACACCACATTTTTTTAATCCTGTCATATGTTGATGGGCACCTGGGCTGGTTTCATAATTTGACTATTGTGAATTGTGCTACTACAAATAGTAATGTGACTGTATCACTATGGTATGTTGATTTTAATTCTTTGGGACAAATTCTGAGGAGTGGGCTGGCTGGGCTATACGGTCATTATAATCATAGTTTGTTTTGTTTTGATTTGTTTTGTTTCTTCAGTTTTTGTTTGCTTTTGGTACCTGGAATTGAATCCAGGGATGCTTAATTACCGAGCCACATTCCCAGAACTTTTTTTAAATTTTGAAGCAGGATCTCACTAAGTTACATAGGGCCTCCCTAAGTTGCTGAGGCAGGCCTCAAAATTTTTATCCTCCTGACTCAGCCTCCTAGCCGCTGGGATTAAAGTCATGAGTCAGTGAGGTCATCCCAGTACAAGCTTTTGTTTGTTTATTTGTTTTGAGCAATCTCCACTGTTTTCCAGAGTTGTTGCACTAATTTGCAGTTCCACCAACTATGTGCAAGTATACTTTTTTCCCACATCATCACCAGCATTTATTATTATTTGTATTCCTGATAATTGCCATTCTTACTGTAGTGAAATGAAATCTCAATGTAGTTTTTTTTTTTTTTTTTTTTTTTGGAACCGGGGATTGAACTCAGGGACCCTCGGCCACTGAGCCACATCCCAAGCCCTATTTTGTATTTATTTAGAGACAGGGTCTCATTGAGTTGCTTAGGGCCTTGCTAAGTTGCTGAGGCTGGCTTTGAACTCGCAATCCTCCTGCCTCAGCCTCCCGAGTTGCTGGGATTACAGGCGTGTGCCACCGCGCCTGGTTCAATGTAGTTTTGATTTGCATTTCTCAGATTTCTAGGGATGTTGAACATTTTTTTTCATGTATTTGTTGGCCATTTCTATTTCTTCTTTTGAGAAATTTCTCTTTTACCCATTTATGGATTGGGTTATTTGTGCTTTCTTGGTGTTAAACTTTTTTAACTCTTCATATGTTCTGGATTTTAATCCCCTATCAGAGGAATAGCTGGCAAAGATTTTCTCATATACTAAAGGATATATCAATATACTCTTAATTGTTTTCTTTGGTGTGCAGAAACTTCTAAATAACACTTACTGAACCTTGTTTTTTTTTTTTCCATGAGTTTTTGGAGTCTTATTTTAGAATTTGGTGCCTGAGCCAAGATATTGGAAAGATGACCCTATGTTTTCTTCTAGCAATTACAAAGTTTCTCTTCTAAATCCTAAGTCTGTAAATCACTTTGATTTGATTCTTGTGATGGTTAAGAGAAAGGGATCTATTTTCTTTCTTCCACATATGGATATCCAGTTTTCCTAGCAACATTTGTTACAAAGGCTCTCTTTTCTATAACATGTGTTTCAGCACCTTTGTCAAGTATCAGATGATTTTAAGTATGTGGTTTTGTCTCTGTGTCTTCTATTTCAGTGGTCTTGATGTCTATTTCCATGCAATTCCATGCAGCTTTATTACTATATCTCTGTGTTATAATTTGAGATCAGATATTGTGATGCCTCCAGCAATCATTCTTGCTCAAGATTGCTTTAGCCATTCTGGGTCTCTTATTATTCCTCATGAATTTTAGCACTATTAAGTCTAGCTCTGGAAGAAAGTCATTGGTATTTTGATGGGGATTGCATTTAATCTATACTAAAAATTGGGAATATGACCATTTTGACAACATTAATTCTGCCTATCCAAGAACATGGGAGAACTTTTCAGGGACATGAGAGGACTTTCCACGTTCTAAAATTTTCCTCAATTTCTTTCTTCAGTGTTCTATAGATTTCATTGTAGATGTTTTTCACCTCCTTGGTTAGATCAATTCCCAAATATTTTTGAGGTCATTGTGAATGGTGTAATATTCCTGATTTATTTTTCATTAAAATCACTAATTTGAGTATAGGAATGGTGTTGGTTTATGAATGTTGATCTTGTATCTTGATCCTTTGCTAAATTCATTTATCAATTTACCAGCTCTAGAAGTCTTTTGGTACAGTTCTTCTTTTTCTTTTTCTTTTTTCTTTTTTCTTTTTTTTTTTTTTTTTTTTTTTTTTTTTTTTTTTTTTTGCTCTTCTAGATATAGAATCATGTCATCAGCAAACAGAAATAATTTGACTTCTTCTTTACCTATTTGTATCCCTTTAATTTTATTCTTGTCTTATTGCTCTGGTTAGAGTTTCAAAAACTATTTTAAGTAAGAGTCATGAGAATGGGCATCCTTGCCTTGCTCCTGATTTTAAAGAAATGCTTTCAATATAATGTTGGCTTTGGGTTTGTTGGAAATCAAAACTTATGACTGCAGGCGTTCTTGCATACAAGACACTTTGTGGTCCTTGGTGGGAATTGCGTGCAAACAGGATTTTCTACCAAGAGAGAAATCAGGAGTTTTGACTACAGGTGCTCTTAAAAACAAGGGACTTTGTAGTCCTTGGTGGGATTTGCCTGCAAACAGGATTTTCTGCCAAGAGGTCAGAAACAGAGAGAACATTGCTTGCAAACAAGAATGTTTCTCTGGCCCTGAGAAAGGACAGAGCTTGAAATGTTTGAGTCTAGGTTAGGTTAAGATATAGTTCAAGGAGTGGTTATCTGGCTCTTGCACATTTGCCTTAGCCATTGCCGGTGGCAATTTGCCTACTTTGCCTGGGAATTCATTGCTGTTGGCTTTTTGCCACCTTTGTCTGTAGGGGTATAAAAGGCTAAAATCATATGTAACAGGGAATAATAATGGAGAATAAAAGAATCATTACATGCAGACCTGTGTCAGAGATCTCCACCCCTTCCCTAAATTCCCTACAGGGTTTGTCATATAAACTTTATGATGTTGAGGTAAATTCCTTCTATCCTGAGTTTCTTCAAGATTTTAAACAAGATTCAATGCTGGATTTTATCAAAGGTCTTTTATGAATCTATTGAGATGATCATAAGATTATTGTCTTTAATTCTACTTATAGGATAAATTACATTTATTGAATTTCATATGTTGAAACCACCTTTCATCCTTGGGATGAATTAACTTGATCATTGTGTATTATCTTCTTGATGTGTTTTTGAATACAGTTTGCTAATATTTCATTATTAGCACCTATGTTTTCCATGGGTATTGGTCTGTAGTTTTGTTTCCTTGATGTCTGTCTGGTTTTGGTATCAAGGTTATTTTGGCTTCATAGACTGCATTTGGGTGTGTTCCCTCACTTTAAATTTCATAGAATAATTTGAGAAAGACGGATATTAGTTCTTCCTTAAAAGTCTGGTGGAACTCTGCTGAGAATTCATTGGCCCTGGGCTGTCCATTGTTGGAAGGTGTTTAATTGCTGTTTTGATTTCTTTGCTTAATAAATATGTTCAGGTTTTCTATATCTTCCTTGTTCAATTTTCCCAAGTCATGTGTGTAGAAATTAGTAAATGTCTCCCAGATTTTTCTAGTTTATTTGAGTATAAATTTTTTTTAAAATTTTCCAATTATCCTCTGGATTTCAGAAATCTGTGGTGATATCTCCTTTCATCTCTAAATTAGATAATTTGAGTCCTTTCTTTTGGTTAATTTGGTCATGGGTTCCTCAATCTTGTTTACTTTTCAAAGAACTACCTCTTTGTTGCATTAACCCATTGTATTGCTGGGGTTTTGTGTGTGTGTGTGTGTGTGTGTGTGTGTGTCTGTGGTGCTGGGATTGAACCCAGGGTCTTGTGCTTACAAGGCAAGCATTCTACCAACTGAGCTATATCCCCAGCTCCTTGTATTGCTTTTTAATTCTCAATTTCATGAATTTCTTGATTATAATTATTTCCTCACTTGTCCTGATTTAGCATTAGTTTGTTCTTCCTTTTCTAAGACCTTTAGGTATAGCATTGTATTATTTACTAGGGATCTTTCTACATTTTTTAAATGTAGAGATTTATGCTATAATTTTTCTCTCTTACCAATAGCATCATACTGCTCCAGAGATTTTGATAGGTAGTATTTATGTTCTCTTTTTTTCTAACAACTTCTTCTCACATTTATTTTATAATCCATTCTTACTTTGAGTATTGCTCAACTGCCATGTGTTAATGTGGTTTCTATAATTTTTCTTGCTGTTGATTTCTAGCTTCATTCAATTATCTTATAGTATACATGGAATTAGATCACTTTTTTATTTGCTAAGCCTTACACTGTGACCTAGAATATGGTCTATTTTGGAAAAGTTTCCATGAGCTGCTTGAGAAGTGAATTCAGTTGTTTTGGATTGAGATATTCTGTAAATGTTTGTTAGGTCCATTTGATTTATAGTATAATTTAGGTTGGAAATATCATTATTTTATGTTTGGATGACCTGTCTATGGATCTTACTGGTGTATTGAAATCACCCAGTATTATTGTATTGGGGTCTGTCTGGGATTTAATGTCAAAGTATTTTGTCCACATTTTTTATTGGCGTATTATAGTTTTACATTTTGATGTGATTTGTAGTTACATACTTGTACATGCACACAAAATAACAATATAATTTGACCAATATCACTCCGTAGCATTTCTCCCTTCCCTCCCTATCTTCTACCATTTGGTCCCTTTCCTCTACTGATTCCCCTTTGGTTTTTAGAAGATCCCCTCTCACTTTTGGTTTCCTTTTTCCTCATTAACTTCCATATATAAGAGATGACATATGACTCTTAACTTTCTGAGTTTGACTTATTTCACTTACCATGATAGTCTCTGGTTTCATCCAGTTTTCCTGCAAATGCCATAATGTAATTTTTCACTATGGATGAATAAAACTGCATTGTGTGTATATACCACATTTTCTTTACCCATTCATCTGTTGAAGTACACCTAGGCTGGTTCCATGGTTTTGCTCTTGTGAATTATGTTGCTATAAACATGGGTATGCATGTATCTCTGTGGTAAGATGCCTTTAATTCTTCAAGGTAAATATTGAGAAGTGGTATAGCTGGATCATATGGTGGTTCCATGCATAGTCTTTTGGGGGGACTCCATAATTATTTTCATAGTGGTTGTACTAATTTACAGTTCCACCCACAGTGTAAAATTGTTCTTTTTTTCTCCACAATCTCCAGCATTTATTATTTGTATTCTTGATGACTGTCATTCTGACTGGTGTGAGATTAAATCTCAGTGTAGTTTTGATTGGCATTTCCCTAATTGCTAATGATGTTGAAGATTTTCTCATGTATTTGTTGGTCATTTGTATATCTTCTTTTGAGAAGTGTCTTGTTTATTTCATTTTTCCATTTATTAATTGGGCTATTTGATTTTTGTGGTAAAGTTTTTTGAGTTCTTTATTTGTTCTAGATATTTATACTCTACCAGAAGAATAGATAGCAAAATTTTCTCCCATTCTGTGGGTTTTCTTCTTCACATTCCTAATTGTTTTCTTTGCTCTGCAAAAGCATTTTAATTTGATGCTGTTCCATTTATTAACTCTTGGCATTATTTCCTGAGCTTTTTTTAGGTGTCCTATTGAGAGTCATTGTCTGTGCCTAAAAGCTGGAGTGTTGACCCTATGCTTTCTTCTAGTAGATGCACAGTTTCTGGTCTATATCCTCAGTCTTTGATCCATTCTGACTTGATTTTTTTGAGCAATGTGAAAGATAAGGGTATAGTTTCCTTCTTCTACATATGAATAACCAGTTGTCCTAGCAACATTTGTTTAAAAAGGATGTCTTTTCTATAAGATATGTTTTGGGAACTTTTGTCAAGGATCGGATGTATGAGTTTGTCGCTGTCAACTATTCTGTACTAGTGGTCTATGTATCTGTATATTGCTTTTCTGGATATAGCAGTCTTGTCTGGCAATTGTTTTCTTTTAGAACTTTGAATATCTTATTCCAGGCTGCCTTGATTATAGGGTCTGATTTGAGAGTTCAGAAACAAGCCTTAACTGTGACCTCTAACTGTAACCTGACATTTTTTATCTTGCAGCTTTAAATATTTTTTCTTTTTTTTTCTATGTTAGGCATTTTGATCATGATTCATCTTGTCAAGGATGCTCATGGATGCTCATGATGCTCATCTCATTTCTAAGGTTAGGTTTTATTATTATTTCACTGAAGAGCTTCTTAGAGTGTTTAGCCTATATTGTCATGATCTCTTCTATCCAGTGATTTTTTTCTCAGAATTCTTTTATATTCAGATCATGGTCATTTTTTCCTGTATTTCATACTGAGTATTCAAGTTCATATACTTTGTCTTCCAGGCCTGAAATTCTGCCTTTGAGACCTGAAATCCTATTTTCTATGCTACCTAATTTGTTGGTTATATTTTCAAGTGTAATTTTAATTTGATTCACTGTGTCTTTCTTTTTAGGAGTTGTGATTTGTTTTCATTATATGTATTTCTTTATTGAAATGATACTTTATTATATTTACTCTCTTAATTCATTCCTTAGATTTTTTTAGTTACTTGAACATCATAATGATCAGTTTTATATAGTCTTTCTCTGGACTTAATCTGCCTCCATATTAATGGGTTCCCTTGTGAATTTGTCGGGGGGGATTTTTTTTTTTTTTGCTTATTTCATCATGCTTTCATAGGTCTTGAACTTTTGCATCTGTTGAAATTTAGTCCTCTTTCTCTTTTACACCTGTGTCCTTTAGTAGATAGTTTTCTTTTTTTCTTCCTTTTTCGTTTACTTTTTTTTTATTTTAGGAACTTCTTTCCATTCCTTCTGTGTGAGAAGATGACCAGGATTGGGACCTGCAGTCCCCCTCTAATTGTTCTTACTTGGTGCCTGGTCATTGGTTTGAAGTTTTTGCTCCCCTATGCTATGCTTTGAAATATTGTTAAGATTTGAGTGGGGATAGTTCATGTGTGGAGTGAGATTTGCTATTACTTGACTGTGTTATGAGTGTTTCTCAGCAGCACCTCTATTCTGTAAACATGAAGTGTCCTAATCATTTCCCAGACTCTTAGAGAAAGGGGGATTGAGGAATAAAAATAATGTTAGCAACTATGTACAGCCTTAAATGTCCAACATCTATTTTGACATCTATAACATTAATTACCATCTGCAGAGGAACAGTGGTGTTAGCATTTAGATCAAACATTAAGCAGCATCTACTATGTGATTCACTGTATCAAATATCACAGAAGATTGACTGGGATAGAAATTGCATAAACTATATAATTATATCAGATGGTGGAAATATAGTTTTTTAAAGTGAAGAGAAAATAAAGTAGCAGGAAATGGAAATTTTGAAATATTTAAATATGAACAGAGAAGAATTAAAGGAAATGTAGAAGATGATGGCTATAAATGATGAAGAGCTAAAAATAACAAATTTAATAAAATAAAGAAAGGAACAGGAATGGGAGCATTTGGCCATTAGTGAGGGAAGATAGTAATGAATGGATAGTAAGAGGAAGAGAAAACAAGATATGAACAAATATAAGAAAAAACAAATCAAACCCATGTAAAATTTTACGCCACCAAAGTGAAACCAAGGCTAAGTAATAAACAGGTGAAGAAGAAATTAATGTAAATTAGAGTTACACGAATGTGTGTGTGTGTATGTGCGTGTGTTTTTGTATTCTTGAATCTATCAGCACAGCAAGAATGAACACATGCACACACACAATCATATGCAATGAAAAAAAGTAAAATCAATACATAAAAATTTAAAATTAATTTTAAATTAAAAAAGAAGGAAAAGTGGGAATAGGAAAAAATTCTTATTCAGAAATAAATGGCTTATTCCACTGAGGTGGTCAATACTGTAAACAATGATGGATGTTCATTGCTTATGTTGTGCCATCTTTCCATTATTTTTTGTGCTCTGTAACCCTTGAGTCAAGGACTGGGGGATGTTAAGTCCTACTTCCTTGTGTTTCTAAAAAAGCTGCCAGCTCTTGTGGCCTGGAGCCAAAGCTGGTTTTAGTAGCTCTCAGCTTCCATCTCACAGTATAGGATGGGATAGACTGGAGAGTGTTGACAAATGATGTACTCCCATTACATGGCTGAGGCAGATTTATAAATTGGAAGTTCAAGAAGTTGTCCTTTGGAATTCTGTCACTGGGTAATTGACATTTGATTCACACACACACACACACACACACACACACACACACTGCTGCCAAGCAGATGCTGAAATCTGCTGGACATGTGGGTGTCAGCAGCTTCCTGAAAATTCTACTTTTAGGGTGAGGAGTCCCAACCTGTTACTGGTGTCTTCCTATTTGCTCATAGGGGATGCCAGCAACAAAGGAACTCTGTCATCTTGGTATCCCCAGCTTGGATTGCCCTCACACCATCCTCTCTGTGCCTGTTTGAATCATGGTGGCCCAGGACTCTCTGCTCCCCACAATAGGTGACTTCTGGGTCACTGATTTGCCAGAAATTGCTGGCAATTTTATTTATGAGTCCTCAGTATCCCATCTCTGACTTGCTGCTGCATGGTCACTTGAAAATGGTTCCTGCTGCCTGACTCTAGTTCTTGCTGGACTGTGCACCAATTAGTTGAGCAATTCTAATCACTTTTCACTTGACAACTTCCCCCACCAACTTTGTGTCAGTTAAGATCAGCCTCCTTCTCTATTCCTCAGGTTTCTTCAAGCCAATTTTATTCACCAGGCTCCTCTCCTCTTTTCTCTTCTCCTCTCCTCTCCTCTCCTCTCCTCTCCTCTCCTCTCCTCTCCTCTCTTTTCCTCTCCTCTCCTCTTCTCTTCTCTTCTGTTCTCTCTTCTCTCTCTCTCTCTCTCTCTCTCTGTCTTTCTCTGTTTCTTTTCCTATGCTCTCCTTCACCTCCGCAATGGGTTAAAAGCACTGATGCCACCACCAGACAAGCTGGTCTCTAATATAGTCTGCCTTATTTTATGTTCAAAGTTTCTGGCTTTGTGTGTCCAGTGTTGAATTTCAGTGACTTGTCTTAGTCACCCACGTCACTGAGGAGCAGTCTTCCTACTGTTTAAATCTTGAGCTGAGTAACTGCTGAGGAGTGCATTCTTTCTCTAATTTGTGAGATCTTCTATCTCACATATTTTCCTTTTTTTCTTTCACCCATCAGTAAAGATTGTGTTAATATCTACACATTTGTTAAATTTTCAGTTTTCATTCTCTTGTTGATTTCCAGTTTCATTCTGTTCTCATTGGAAAAGATACTTTATGTGATTTCAATCTTTTAAAACAAATTAAGGCTTGTTTTCTGGCCTAATATATGGTCTACCCTGAGGAATATTCCATGCACACTTAAGAAAAGTTTTGATTCTACTGTTGTTGAGTGAACTATTCCTTATATTTCTTTTAGGCCCAATCAGTTTATAGTGTTATTCAATTCCTCCATTTCCTTATTGATCATCTGTAAGGTTACTTATCTATTATTGAGAGTGGTGGTATTAAAATCTTTGACTACTATTGCACAATTGATTACTTATCTCAAGTAATAAAATGAACATAATTTTAGCCAGATTAAGGAAAAAGGAAGACTTAATTACTAAATCAAAAATTGAAGTGGGGAAAAAATCTATTCCACAGAAATAAAAAGGATTGTATGAGTACTATAAACAAGTCCATGCTATAAATTTCGTTAACCTAGATGAAATAGACAAATCCCCACAAAAGCAAAACCTACAAACAGAGTTATGAAGAATAGAAATCTGAATTAACCTATGCTATGGTTTGGAAATGGTCTGAGTGTGACCACAAAGGTCCATGTGTTGGAAGCTTGGCCCTCAGTGTGGAAGTGTAGAGGTGGTAGAACCTTTGACAGATAGCTCCTAATGGGAGATGCTTATAGTATTGGGAACAGTGCCCTATAAAGAAATAATGGTTGTCTTCAGAAGTGAATTACTTCTTGTGAGATGAGTTGATACAAAAGATTGTAGTCGGCCCTTGATTCTTTCTCTTCTTGTCTCACAATGGGATTTCTCCCTCTCTTAAGTGCTACAGACATGATGCCATCTGTCATGTTGTGATCCAACCAACAGGGCCCTCACCAGAGGCCAAAACAATGGGGTCACCTAATCTTGAACTTATCATCTTCAAAACTGTGGGCTAAATAAGCAAAAGGAACAAAGCTGAAGGCAAAACAATACCTGAATTCAAGACATACTATAGAGCCATAGTGAATGAAACAGCATGATGCTGGCATTAAAAACAAAGATATATACCAGTGGGACAGAATAGAGATCACAGAAATAAACTCATGCATCTACAGCCAATTCATTCTTGACAAAAGTGCCAAAAACATACATTGAAGAAAGGACAGCCTCTTTAATTTATTGTAATTGGAAAACTGGATGTTCACACACAGAAGACTGAAAATTGACCCCTATGTTGCACTGCTGTAAAAAAAAAAATCAACTCAAAATAGATCAAAGACCTGAATCTAAGGCATGAAACTACTAGAGGAAAACCTAGAGAAAGCACTTTCAGACATTGGTACAGGTGATGATTGTCTGGACAGGACCCCAAAAGGACAGGAAACAAGAGAAAAATAAGAAATGTGATCACATCAAACTAAAAAATTTCTGCACAATAAAGGAAACAATCAACAGAGCAATGAATGGATATATCACACTGAACCTCATTAAAATATAGAATTAAAATTGCTAATTACAACTGAAAAATTCAGAACCCTAGAAAGAGCAACATTTAAAATGAGAAACTCAAGAGGGAGACTGGGATTAATCAGACAGGAAAGAGGAGAAAAATTCTGCTTTTCTCTTTAATCATTTTCTTTTGAAGTCCTCTCTCCCCTGCTGTAAAACCAGAGTAGCAAAATTCTTTCTGCTATTAGTAAAGAATTCACTTCAAAATTTAGAGCCCTTTCCTCCTTGCCCTTCCATTCATCCAGGGAAAAAGACCAGAAACTGACATTCATACATAAAAATAAACAAAAGAGGTTCTTTTCAAAAGGGAGAGAAAGAATTGAATCCTGCCAAGTGTTTTCCTGGATCAATAGAGATAACCAGATTATATGTCCCATTTAGTGCTTTAGTCAGCTTTTTCATTTCTGAGACCAAAAGACCAGGAACAACATAAAGAAGGAAAAATTTATTTCAGTCTCATGGTTTCAGAGGTCTCAGTCCATAGATGGCCAACTTCATTGTTGTGGGCCCACAATGAGGCAGAACATCATGGTGGAAGGGCACAACTGAGTAAAGGAGATTATAAAATGGCAACAAAGAATCAAATAGAGAGTTCTGCTCACCAGGGACAAGATGTTTACCTCAAAGGCACACCCACAATGGCCTACCTCCTCCCAATGTACACTATTTGCCTACAGTTACCACCTAGTTAATCCACTGGGGGATTAATCCACTGGTTAAATCACAACTTCATAATCTAACCATTTTATCTCTGAATGTTCTTGCATTGTTTCACATGTAAGCTATTGGGGGACACCTCATATCCAAACCCTGGCCTCCAAAGCCTCATGCACATCTCACAATGCAAAATATATTTAGTCCACTCCCAAGTATCCCCATATTCAACAGTTTCAGAATTATACAAAAATCCAAAACCAAAGCCTCCTGAGACTCAAGGCAAACTCAGTGTGAACCCCTGTAAAGATCAAAAGCAAGTTATATATATCCAATATATAATGCCACAAAGTATACATTTCTTTTCCACAAAGGAGAAATAGTGTCATAGAGAGAAGGGATGGAACTAAAACAAGACAGAAATCCAGCTGTTCAAACAAGTTCTTTAGCTTCATGTCCATCATCTGGGGCACATGACATCATGATGTTCTCTTCAGAGGGCTTGTGTAGCTCTGCCTCATGACCTTCCTAGTTGCTCCCTATGTGGGCTTTCTTTTGGCTTATTTCTGTTTGATTCCTGCAGCTTTCCTTGGCAGATGTCCCACTTGCATCTCTTTATCTCGGGTATTTCTACAGCAGCATTGGCTTTCTTCTCAATTCTTCACACATCACCCTCAGGGGCAGCCCAAAGGGACTTTGAACCTGCTATACTTTGCCTGGTTTCTAAGGCCATCCTTTGAAATTTTGGTAGAAGCCTCCATGACTCCATTGCCCCAGTATCCTGTATTCCTGCAGAACCAATACTGTTGAACGGGAACGTCCTGCTGGAGAAAGGAGGGTGGGTGCGCGGCACAGACCTCTTACGCCAGGAGCTGGTTCGGAAACAGACTCAAATTTTATTGCAGAATTACAAAGCTTATATAGCATACAGTAGCCAATCACCATCTGTTAAGCTCTTTTGATTCTCCCGTGCTAGGCTTGTGCTCATAACATATAAAGGAAGAGGAACTGCCAGGGCCCGGGCCCTGGATGTTCAGGCCCTGGATTCTGGGGCCCTGGATACAGTAACCAATTAGCAGTTATCAAGCTTTCCTGATATCCTTGTGCTAGGCTCTGGGTGCTCACAGAGAGCATAATTCACAGCACAGATCGGTCTATGCTTCTGAGAGGAGCAGGTCTGCCTGTTCCATAATTATGCTTCTTCCTGTGATGCAAACGACATTGCCTTAGGTATTCCTACACAATACCACATATGGTTGACAGCAAGATCTGCTGCCATGTCCAGGAGTAGCCAAACCTCCTTGGACCCAGGTTGCAGCAGTCTCTGAGTGCCCATAGATGATCCTGGTGAAACAACTTTCTAAGCCTTCCACCCTCAAGCAAGCAGAGTGCCTCAATAGTCTCTTCTCAGAAGAATTTTTACTTTTATACCCTTGAGCTTGCAATGGGTGTGGTTTTGCCAATTCCTGAGTCATCTTCCTCAAGTCATCTTTCCTATTGTCTCTGGACAATGTATTTACCATCTCTTTAGTGACCACAATGACTTTAACAACCACACTTTCATTAGCCCCAGTTTTACTCACATTTTTTTGTAAGTTTTTTCCAAAATTTTCTGCTCTGCTTTCTGTTCCTGATTATTGCAGTAAACTTGGCTAATAGCTATGAGCAATGTCCATGAAACTGCCTGAATCCTGTGCTTCCTTGAAATTTCTTCTGCCAGATTAATTAGTCCATCACCTTTAAATTCAGTCTCACAGAAAGTCTCATCAGATATCAGAAAAATATATATATAACTTATTTGCCACAACATAACATGAATGACCTCTAGTTCAATTTCCAATAGAATCATCTTCCTCTGAAACCAGTCCTGTGTACCTTCTGGTCTTCTGAGTTCCTGCCAGAATTTCCCATTCAGCTCTACTTATACCATGCTAAAACTTTTCCAGCCTGCTTCTCTAAACTTATCAAAATTCCTCCCACAAACTCCAAAAGCTTCAAAATTTTGTGAACCACCTGGTTAGGCTAGTCACTGCAATAGCCTCACTCCTGTTACCAATTTCTCTTTCAATTAGCTTTTAAATTGCTGTACCAAAAAGACCTGACAAGAACTACATTAAGGAGGGAAAGTTTATTTGGGGCTCATGGCTTCAGAGCTTTCAGTCCATAGATGGCTAACTTCATTCCTGTGGGCCAATGGTGAAGCAGAACATCATGATGGAAGGGCATGGCTGAGAAAAGCTGCTCTGGACAAAGCAACAAGGAAGCACAGAGAGAGCTGTTTACCAGGGACAAAATACATTCCCCAAAGGCACACCCCCAGTGACCTACTTTCTCCAGTCATACCCTATTTGCCTTCAGTTACCACCCAGTTAATTCATCAATTAGGTTACAATGGTCATAATGTAATCATTTCAGTCCTGATTTTTTTTTTTTGGTACTGGGGATTGAACCCAGGGGTACTTAACCTCTGAGCCACATTTCCAACCCCACCCCCCTTTTAAATTTAGAGACAGGCTCTCGCTAAGTTGCTTAGAGCCTTTCTAAGTTGCTGAGACTGGCTTTGAACTCACCATGCTCCTGCCTCAGTCTCCTGAGCTGCTGGGATTATAGTGAATGTTCTTATATTGTACCATACATGAGATGTTGGGGGAACAACACATATTTCAGACCATAGCATTTAGTGTAAAATGTGGCAAATGCAAATGTACATAATAAACCTAGCATGTTGATTTTATTCTCCTCCTGAAATGCCACGAAGTAATTTTTTCAAACATTATTTTCATAGATATATTCTTTCAGATGAACCATCTTTCCTTAACTTCCCCAAATTCAGAGTATTCTCAAAATTCAGAGTATACTTTGGCCTTCCCTTTCTCCTCTTCAGATACCAAATTCACCCTGTTCCAAGAATTAACTTTCAGAACTACAACTTCCTGTGTCATCCAACAATCTGGGCCTAAATATCCAAGGCAAGTAGCACTGTGACAAAAGTGTCTTTACCTGGCCTCCTGATTTTCAGTGTTTTTCTGCTTCATCCTAGGTCTATCAGAACTTGTGTTTGGAAAATATTAAGGTTATACCATCATTGGTATAACCTTGGTATAACCAGAATATGACCATGTTTGTATATCATTTTTGCCATCAATCTTAAGCAAAATTTTTGTGGCTTATGAAACCTTGGATCCCTTTTCTCATGGGTCTGTAAATAACAGGCAAACCCCTCCTTTCTCCCTCACTCCATGTTTGCTTTTCCTGTTATACCATCTAAAATCTCTTTGCTCACTGAAATCCTGCCTGCTCATCAATCCCCAGACTAAGGGAAATCCTTTCTTGCATTCTCATCACAACCTATACATTCCTATACATTAACTTATACATTAACTTATACATTAACTTATACACAACCTATACATTAACTTTCAGAACTACAACTTAATATGTTTGGAATCACTTGTCCAATGCCTTCCTCTTTTTCTAGACTATGCACAGTCATGAGTGCAGTCCTCAAGGCTTAAGTTTTACTGTTATATTTCCAGTGTCCAGCACTATACCTGTTGCATAAAGATCACACAATAAATATTAATTGAAATTAATAGATTCAAGCACTTGAGTGCCTTTATGTGTACAGAGGCCATCAATCCTGGAAAGTAGTTCTTGATATTCTTTCAGCAAAGATAATTTATTAACATCATAATTCAATTAACACTGAGTATCTTATCAGCTTATGGGTCCCTTTCAATGCCAAAGCACTAGCTTATTCATCTTTCCTCCCCAGTCCTCTAGCACCTAGCCCAGTTCTGGAACACAGCTAGTACTCAATTTACAGTTTCAAAGAAATGACTTTTAGACCTATGCTTTCTTGAATGGATTTCTTTGTTGGAGTTCTTTTTAAAAAAAAAATCTTTTCATTTGAATTCACAAATTAGAAAGATATCATTTGTTTTGTCAGGCCATACATTTAGATTTTCTGTTTGAGAAATAAAGATTTCATATCTGTATGCCATGACTTGTGTAGCTACACCATCCACACTATCCTATTTCCTGAATTCCTATTCATTGTCTAGGCCATACAGCCCAACATTCAACACTCAATTTTATCAGTATTAATGGAGTAGTTGCTATTTTCCTTGTGCCAGGCACCGTGACAAGCACTTTAGTATTTATTCTAATTCACACTACCAATTCCAGATGTACCATTATTATCCCCATTTTACAAATGAGAGAAGTTTGCATCCTAAGAAGTCACAGATTGTAAGTGGTAGATATGAGATTCAAACTTAAACTTAGTTGAACACTGTCAATCAGTATGCCAAAGGGTGTTTAAGCTATTTGACCACAACTTAAGAAATTCACTTTTCATTGCATATCTCTACACACTATCACACTTATGTGTGTATATGGAGCATATACCTAGACACATAACATAAAGTTGTACAAAGCATGCCATTGAATATTCTATTATTTTATGTTCTATTATTTCCTGTAAAACACTGATCTCTACACTCTGTGTTGTTTTTGCAACCCACAAATGAATCGTGATTCCTATTTGGGAAACACTACACTAGACTGTGCTAAAACCTCAAGCCTATTAAGGAATTTCACCACTTTCACTGCCATTACCTTAAGCAAGAAAATCATCTCACACTTGAATTATGGAAAGAACCTCCTCACTGCACTCCTGGTATTTTCTCTGGCTCCATTCTCCTTACACTTGTCAGAGGGATCTTTTGAAAGCCTAAAGGAATCTTTTGAAATCCCTAAAGGATTTCCTATCACAATTAGAATAACATTGAAACTCCTGATTGGCCTAAAAGACTTCACATAATCTGGACATTGCCCATCTCTCTGATGTCATGTCATCCCTCTCCTTTTCGTTCCTCAAACATCCCAACTAGTTCCTAATGAAGGTTTTTGTACATGCTTTCTCTCTATCTATTGTATCAGGGAGATACTTGTTTCATAGAATATGTTTGGCAGAGTTCCCTCCTTTTTTAATTTCATGGAATAAGTTGGGAAGGATTGGGGTTAGTTCTTCTTTGAAGGTCTAGACGGATCTGCTGAGGATCCATCTGGTTCTGAAGTTTTCTTTGTTGGTAGGCTTTTGATGCCTGCTTCATTTTTCTTTTACTTGAAATTGGTCTGTTTAACTTTTATATATCCTCCTGGTTCCATTTGGGAAAAATTTGCCAATGTCTTTAAGACTTTCTTGCTTATTGGAGTATAGATTTTCAAAAGATCTGATTATTTATTTCAATAATGTCTGTGGTGATATTTCCTTTTTCATTCCAGATTTTAACAATTAGTGTTTTTTTCTATTTTTCTTTTATTTAGCTTATCTTGGAGTTTATTGATTTAGTTAAATAAAATAAAAAGAACCAACTTTTTATTGATTTTTTCATTGTTTTAAAATCTCAATTTCATTGATTTCAGCTCTAATTTTAATTATTTTCTGTCTTCTATTGATATGGGTGTTGGTTTGTTCTTCTTTTTCTAGGGCCTTGAGATATTTTGTTAGATTATTTATTTGGTATCTTTTTATTCTTTTAATGAAGGAGCTCAATGATATGAACTTTCCTCCTAGAACCACCTTCATAGTGTCCCAGAGATTTTGGTATGTTTTATCTCTATTCTCATTTGCTTCTACATATTTTTTATTTCATCACTGATTTCTTCTGCCATCCATTCATCAATATGTTTTTTATCTGTCTTATTCAACTTTTTAACCCCCAGCACCTAAAACAGTGTCTTGTATATACTAGTTGTTCTATAATATAGTTGATGAATGAATGCTCCCTGGCTTCCCCCACCACCTTGGGACTGAGTATAATGCTTCTGCCCTTTCTGACTCTTCTAGGGTACAGTATGGCCCACAATCCACACATGAGATATGATTTAGTTTCCCATTAGTTGTTTCAGTTGCTTTTATCAAGCTGGATAAGAATAATGAGCTGTTTTAAGTCTACTTGCCTCACCTTTTGCCACTCCTTTTTGATGATAAAAATATGCTCATCAGTCAGGTAAAGTACTGCAAGAGCAACTCAGATGTCCTACATGGAGCCAGGTATCAGTTTCAGGGCACTATGAATTTTGGAGTAGCATGTTGAATCTAATATTCCCCCCTCTTCTTGTTTTACCAAGAAACCCATTCTAAATGAGATTAAGATCACAGCACAATTGCAGTATTTTTTCATTGCTAGACTTACTTCTACCTATAGTATGGTACTTCTAATCTTTCTATTTGTCTTCACAGTCCCTCCAAGAGGGAAGCAGAGGCAAGCATCCCAGTCCCTGTGTGAACACCAGGAATGACAGCCAGGTAGTGATTCACGAGGAGTATGCAGTCAGTCAATGGCTAAACTCCAGCTATTCTTGGAATGCAGACTCCCTGTGTGTGTGTGTGTGTGTGTGTGTGTGTGTGTATATATATATCAGGGATTTAAGTGTATGAAGGCTGTCACTGTCAATGCAAGACACTGGAACCAGATGAGGTATCAGAGTCAAGGGGTTTCTTTATTTAAAATCAGGTCACAGGGCAGGGAGGATGAAACCTTCAGCTCCAGGCAGCAGCCCTTTCAGGTGAGTGACCGTAGCCTCTGACATGTGTGTCCCTCAGTCTTTCATGACCCTGGACAGAAAGAAAGAGCAGATTCCATGGAATAAAATCTCTGTTTTTTTAATATCTGAAAGGTTCTCACTACCAGACTGTTTTTTATGGCCTTAGGCCTGTGAGTCTAAGTTCCAGGGGAGCATATATCAGCTAAGCATAATGATAATATCAATTACAAATTGCACTTTGTTGTGAAGTAATGATTCATTGATTATTGGAATTGTTTATTTGAAATTGTGTGATTACTTTCAAGCTATTTAACCACCAGTTTCTTCTTTCCAAATTTTCCTTCCCTGGCTGGCTTCTTGGCCCTTAAATTTCAGCCTACATGTCACTTCCTCAGAGAGGCCTTCCTGACCATCCAGTTTAAAGTAACAACTTACAGACTCCTGTTCTAAGTCATTAATCAGTAATCATTATCCAGTATTTTTGTGTTTGTTTGCTATTCTCCCACCATCACCCCTAAAATGTAAGCTTCATGAGAGCATAGACCTTGCATTGTCTGGCTTGTTTAACACCATATACACAGAGGCTAGAAAAGTATCATCTTTTATGTACTCAAAAATTTATGTTGAATGGATGAGTAAAAATGCTGAATGACATATGTCAGCGATATTGCAGAAGAGACTACTACACTGGGAGGTTAATTTGACCAGATGACTTTTAAGGTCTGTGTAGGTCTAAATATAAAGGAATAAGAGTTTGTCACACAGAAAAGGCTGCAATTTGGGTCTAGAGTTGCTCTAGAGAAGTCACTCTCAAAATGCATTTACAAAGTTAGGAACATCAGGATCACCAGGGAACTTGTTAGAAATACAAATTCCCAAACACATGCAGACCTATCAAATCAGAATCTCTGGCAGAGGCATTCAGCAATCTCTGTTGTAATAAGTCCTTCAGATGATTCTGATCTATGCTCATATTTGAGATGTAGGGAAATTAGAGCTTGGCTCCCCTTGTTATCCCAGCAAAGAGCACCAGGTTGGCCACATCCTGACTCTACCTTCATAAGTTTAAGTTATGAGTTATGCACCTCTCTATCTCCCAGTAAGACCCTATCCCAAGCTCTTGTTTTCACCTTTCATCAAAATGGTCTAAATAAGAACATAAATAATTCTCCCCAACCTCTTTCCCCCTCAACCAATTTTTGTCCTTTTCACAGAATGCCCCAGATTCAAAACTCCTGAGTCCTTTTCTTTTTCTCTTACTGTCACCAAATCCTATTGATTCTTTTGAACAACATCTTTTTCTGTGTTTCTCCTTTTCTTTTATATTTACTATTTTTCTTCTTTCCTTTTTTCCCCAACTCAGGATGGGTCTTTCTGACTTCCCCACAGTTAGACTATCCCCAGCTCCCTCTGGAAATAGGTTAGCAAAGTTGACTTCCAGGGCTTTACTCACAGGAACTCTCACTTTCAGCAGAAAATGCCTTCATTCTTCTCACCATGCAGTTTGGCAAAGTAGTATTTGGTCAAATAGCATGGATTTTTAAAAGTAGGCTGCCTAGGTTCAAATACTGGCCTCTCCTTTTTCAAGCTTCATGATCTTGGGCATAGTCCCTGACCTATCTATGCTTCTTATTTCCCATTGAAAAATAGAGATCATAGTCAGAGTTCCCATTTTAGGGGTTATGGTGAAAATTAAATGGGTTACTATATGTAAAGTACTTAGAATTATGCCTAGTTCATGGTAAGTACTATCTGTGTTTTTTGTTGCAATTAGTAGTAATATTAATACCTAATTTTCAAATCCAAACCAATCCCTAACTTCTTTTCAGAGCCTGCCTTGACATCAAGAAGAAAATGTTCTCTTTTCTCCTCTCCTATGACATCTAATCTCATAGGAGATCTGAATGGGAAATTAAGTTCAACAAAAGGACTGGGTCCAAGGTCATCCTGTGTGACTGTTGGAGTTAACACAAGGCTCCTTGGCTCCTTAGCCTTCTCAGATGCTCCCAGATACTTCCTTACAGTCTTCCTTACAGGGGTCCAAGTATAGTCAGAAAACAAATGTTTCAAGTAGCATTTAATGTGACCTAAGTCTTCCCAGTCAGAAGAATTGAGGTATTGGGGTAGGACTGAGAAAGAGAATAACTATAAGGAAAGTCAATGCTGAATATCTGAAGGTGGCTCAAGAATCCAGTTCTGTGTTATATTTGGCTCAAACATATTCACTCTCTCCAAATCCTGCCCTTGACTAAGTAGGTGGCATGGAGATAGCCACTGCTCAAGAAGATTGAAAACCTGTCACAAATGTTAGGATAGAGGGAGAAGAGAGAGAAGGATGGGAAGACTAAAGTAAAGGACTACTTATATATAATGTAACTGGTATCAGTATTATTTGAGAGCCCCAGGGCATTGGGCTAGGAAGGGAAAGAGAAAGTAATAAAAATGACTAACCACCATCTTGTTGCTGTGACATGACTGATTCCTTCTTACCTCCCTTGAAAGGTTGAAGAAACCATTAAAATGTGGGAAGGGCTATTCTGACAAGCTGTGGCATGACCTAAAAAGAGATTTGGAGAGATCGTGGCTTTCCAGACAGCAACTTCCCCTGGCAAGCAGGTTTTAGTCTGGACTGTTAGAGATTAGGATACTCCAGGCTTTGGTATTCATAGGTTCAACCTCAGAGAAAGGCAAGTTCCCTCTCAAGAATTAAAATAAAACTGGGAAAACTGAGGACAAGTAAGTCAAGAGGGAAAAAAAAGAAAGGAAGAAAAAAAATAAGCTAAGGAGAGGATGAGATGGAATCACAGAATCAGCAGAGAAAAGGTCATTCATTTTCCATTCCTTGGAAAGGAAATAGAGATCCCAAAAAGGGAAATGGTGTGTCTCAGAGCAGACAGTAAGCAGTCTGTAGGAGCAATACTTGCACAATTATCCACATTAGTACTGAATCTATGAATAGTGCACGGCACTATTATGGTAACCCTAAATTTGTCAAAAGACAAGGGAAGGAGGCAGAGAAAGAAGGAGGAAGCTAAATTATAGTGTGCCTACTCTGTCCCAAGCACCAGATTTACATTTTCTGAGGCTATTCTATAGTCTTAGATTTGTCCTGAATGCAAAGCCAGCATCAAACTGAAATGCCAGTCCTGGCCCAGCCTGACTACTTGAAGAATAATCATCCCAAGCTGATATTTATTGAGCGCTTCCTGTATGATAGGCACAAAGCTAACTATTTTCCATGCATTGGTTCATTTAAACCCTCACAATAACCCTGTGAGGAATGTATGATCATTAGCTTCAGATTGTACAAGAGAAAACTGAAGCAATCTGTTAAAGGATGTAAGTAGTAAAGACAGCCTGTGAAACCCATCAGGCTACTTCCAGAGCTTAGGAGCATGAGCCTAGAACCTTCCCTAGGTTGGAAACCTATGTACCTAGAGCTAGTGGCTTCTCCTTTTGGAAATTTATGTTCCTTTATAAAATGGGGATAATTACAGAACCTGTGCCTTAAAGTTGTTGAGAAGATTAAACAAACGAGTGCACTTAAAGCACCAGGCACATTTGCAGCTTTCAAGAAGGGAATGGCTTTAATAGCATACAACCTTCAAACACTGGCCATGTGGCCTTCAGTGAGTCACTCATTATGGAGAGAATTATTTGCCATCAAATATCACTGTGCTTTCCTTAAGTGAAGTTTAGAATGGTCCATAAGAGTTCTCCCAATTAGTAGTTTGGGACAACTGAGAAGAAGGTAAAAATGGAGGGTGTCCTTAATAACTACTGTGTATTTACATTTCACCACTCTCCTCTACAATGCCAATAGGCCATGTTGTCTTCAAGCAGCATATCCCCTTGCTTTTCAGACAAAATTGGCTAAGTGTGACCTTCTATTGGGTCAGGTTGAACACTCTCCCTGCTGGAGGCCATAGCCAGAGGCTTCTATGTGCTTATTTGTGCTGGTCTCCTAACTTGTGATCCCCTTCTCATTTTCTAGCAACCCTAAGTGCAACAACTTGTATTTATCATTATGGAGAAACATAGGCTTTGGAGAGCCTCAAATTCTTCAGTAAAAGTAATTGTAAGAATGGAAAGGATGAAAGGTGGAAAACAATACTACATTGAAGGGAAGATGAGCATGGACCATAATACTTGGGCTCTCAATGAGGAGTCTTGGGTTGAGATACTAAAACGGGAACATTTTAAAGTGTATGTAATGAAGGTCAATATTAAAAATGAGAAACACACCCAGCCAGGCACGGTGGCACACGCCCGTAATCCCAGCACTTGGGAGGCTGAGGCAGGAGGATTGCGAGTTCAAAGCCAGCCTCAGCAACTTAGTGAGGCCCTAAGCAACTCAGTGAGACCCTGTCTCTAAATAAAATACAAAACAGGGCTGGGGATGTGGCTCAGTGGTGGAGTGCCCAGGGTTCAATCCCCAGTACCAAAAAAAAAAAAATGAGAACACTGAAAGGGGAGTCAAGATGCCTAGGCTGCATTCCAATGTTTGTTGAGAAATCAACTGCTAGCCATTTCATTAGAGTTCACTGTATATCTGCCACCAGTGTAGAAACTTTCACTAAATTTTATCACTCAGTACTCACAACCACTTTGTAAAGAAGACACTGTTAATATGACTCTCATTTTATGGAAGAGGAAACTGAAGCTCCAGCTTTCTTTCCCTTCAGAAACTGAAGGGATACAGCTTGTCTGTGTCCATATATCTAAGAAGTGGGCAGAACTAGTATTTAAACTCAAACAGTGTGACTTCAGATCTTATTGTGCTAAACCACCTCCACTCTACATTTCAACTTTGGGCCTCAGCTTTCCTAACTGTAAAATGGAACCAAGCTCCTTTTCAGCTCTTAATTGTAACTTTATTTAAAATTTGGAAAGGGTACCTAAGGGAATAGTTTGAAAACTGCTATTGATTTCTATATTTTTGAGCAGGGTTCAATGGGAGCCAGTGGAAGGCAGGAGGAGAAGTTAGTAGAATTCTGCCTACTTTGATCCTTTCCCAACTGAGAAGCTTGTGACTTATTAGATATAAGCATATTTATGCCCATGGTCCTCTTAATCTGCCCCTACTTCCTCAACATCCCCCTCAAAAAGTAGGATGAACAAAGCCACCTGATAGGTTTGACTAGCCTAGAAGCAAAAACCAACTCTGTCTAGCCACATAAGCCCCCAACCCAGATGACTGTACAGAAGGACGTTGTTCCTTCCCACCCCCTGAGTCACAAAGTGGCTCGCAAGGCAGAATTGTCTAAACCCCAGGTTTCAGTGGGAAGTCTTTAAAAACCAAGACGGAGTTGTTTGATTTCCACATTGCATTTCCAAGCATTTTCTGAGCATGTGATAATTTCTAAGAGATGCTATACACATTCTTTCCTCTCATGCTTCCTTGTGGTGAACCTGAGAACCTAGAGAATGAGGAAGCTGAGACTCAGAGAAAAGAAGGGCAATGCCAATGGTCACACAATCAGGGGCATGCAGGCCCAAGAGGATCAGAAAGACAGAAAATTCTGATGTTGGGTGGACATGTAAGCAATCTCTACTATTACATGGAGTTAGTGATTTTGTCCTACCCTGAACACTGTTATCCCTGAGCAAGATATCCCGGGGCTATAAAGGATGACTTACTCTGTGTTGTACCTGCCATAGACAGAAAGAAGAAGAAAGTGTTACCCAGTCATCATCATAACCTAATTTTAGGACATTTTCATCACCCCCGAAAGAAGTCTTGTATCCATTGCTGATGCCCTTCAGTAAAAGGCCACCAGGAACACATCTGTAGTTAAACAAATTAGGTTTATTACTCATTGCAAAGAGTGAAAACACACACTATGGGGAGCCACAGGGCTTCTCAGTCAGACATGTAAGAACAAGGTTGCCCCCCTTATCCATGGTTTTACTTCCCACAGTTTTATCTAAGTGTAGTCTGAAAATACTAAATGGAAAATTCCAGAAATTAATTTCATAATTTTAAATGATTTTTATTATAGCTATTATTATAATTGTCCTTTTATTATTGGTTATTGTTGTAAATCTCTTACTGTGCCTAATGTATAAACTATTCACTGGTATGAATGCATAGGACAAAAAAAGTAACTAAAGGATTCAGTACTATATATGGTTTCAGGTATTCCAATGGAGATCTTAAAATATATCCCTCATAGGTTGAGGGGGACTACTGTATAAGATTTGAGCATTGGTGGGTGATTTGGAGAAGGATATAAAATAAGTGAATGTTTTCACTAGATTATATGATATCAGAAATCTAGAGCTGTTTTAAGATTATACATCTCAGTAAGTCTTATTAGAGATGGGAGATGAGAGTGAAGAGAAAATAAAATTGGGAAAAGAAATGACAATCATTGACTTTGGCCAAGGTGGGAGATATTTGGTAATTGTGGGTAACACAGTGAACTTATTTTTTTATGGGCTTAGATAAAATTTTGAAGTGGACTTTCTTTGTCTCATTTTCTCATGTTCTCAGAGAGCCTTGTCTGAGGTGGGTATTCTGTGAGACTATATTCTGTATGAGAATAACAGGATTTAGCTACACTTCTGAATGTCAGGAGCTGCTCTTATTTTCTTTTCAGTTCTCTTTTTTACAATAACAAATGAAGTTAGGCTGTAAGACATCAGTTCATAATATCCAGATTGTCACCATTGCTGATATTTTGTTGATTAAGTATATCCATTCAATGTTATCTATTATTGAACCAGGGATCATCCTTTCTTCTCCCATTGTAGGATTAGATTTCAAAACACAAGAATGAGTATAAACTGCTTAGTAGCATTTAAGACTCTGTATAGAATATATTGGCCAACTGTATTAAAATTGTCAGATATAAAATCAATATTAGTTTTTGTAATGGGTCTTGAAGAAAGCAGTCTAGGTTATGAAACCTAAGCAAATAAAACATGTCCCAGAATTTGGCTGGGTCTGTTTCTGAGAATCAGGTGGCATTTACTTTTAGCCTAGTCACAGACTGTTCAGTTCTTCCTGTACTATTTATACAGATTCAACAAGAAACATTTGCTATAACACAAACTCCTACTGGACTGGGTAACAGAAAATATAGGGCTATGCAATCTTCCATAACAAGTCTTATTAATGAATTTAGACTCGTTTGTTGGGTTTCTAGAATGGAAGTAATTTAATGACTTCATCTTAAGTCAGAGGCAAGTTTTGAATCACCTTTTCTAGTTTTTTCATTTGCATTATGGTAACTGTCAATCATAGAATATGCCTGGGGAGAAAATCACTTTTTGCTCCAGGAAGTTTTACTGAATTATCTGTGTTTATTTTATTTTGAAGGTATTGTTTTTAAGGAAATAAAATTTACTGAGGAGATAGTAGTTTTAAATATCTGAAAATATCTAATAATTATGGCTAATACACAGCATAAGTGAGTGTGTCACAGGCAGATATAAGCCTGATGTTCATATAAAATATACTAAATGTGTGTACAATGGAATATTATTCAATCCTAAAGATAAAGTTCTGATACATACTACAATTTGATAAACCTTTTAAACATTTTGCTAAGTGAAGGAATCCAGACACGAAATGACACTGATTGTATGATTCCACTTGAATTGTCTAGAATAGGCAAATTCATAGAGATAGAAAGTGAATTAGTAGCTGACAAGTACAGGGGGATAAGGAATAAGTTGTGACTTCTTAGTAGGTACAGGTTTTTTTTTAATTTGTATATGTGTGATGATAAAAATGTTTTTGAAATAGATAAAGGGAAAGTTTTCACAACATTGTAAATATACTAAAAACCATTTAAATTGGTGAATATTATGTAATATGAATGTTCTTAATAGAGAAGTAAAAAGAGCATCCTAGAGCAGCAAAGATTAGATGGCAATTTAAATATCATTTATTATAATATAATTGAGTCAATTTTGTGTCCCTAAAGAGGGTCAAATTTCTTGAAGAAAATTAAGCAGTTCCTACAAAGGCTGAAGTGTCTCTAAAGAGAGAAAATTGACTATTTTATCGACTATAGTACTATAATGTATGCTTATTCCTGAACATCTAGACCTTGCTGACAGTATTTTAATGAACTCAGCAGAAGCACTTTGTTGACATGAGATCAATTTCCAATTTTTGCAAGACTAAAATATCAGATTGATGATATCAGGGAAATCTAAGTACCAGAAGGAGCCTGTTAAAGGGAATTGGTTTTCTTAAATATTATAAATATAAATCTAGCCTTTAATTTTTTGTTAGCTGATTCATGAAAGACATGTTACTTCTAGGAATCCATTAGATTAAGACTACCATCTATATTCTGTGGTCTGCACAAATATATGAGAGGTTTCTTTTTCTCCCTTAAGTGGTCTCCTTTTAGAAACCATAGTAGATAAGAAACAGTAGGGTGGAGATAAGGGAGAGCATAATGGTGTTTCAGAGAGTTTCAAGGTAGAATAATAGGCAAGATTAGTAGAAGAAAAAGGAAGTAAAGAGTAAAGGAAGTTGAAGAAACAAAAATTTAACACCAAGTTGACATCCATCATCTTGGAAGAAGCAGTTTACTCAAAGTCAGTTGCTTCTGGATGATTCTTAAGAATGTTCAGGGGCTGGGGCTGTAGCTCAGTGGTAGTGTAGTTGTCTACCATAGGTGAGGCAGTGGGTTCAACCCTTAGTACCACATAAAAATAAAAGAATGTTCAGTCTAAGATTTCCCAATGGAATGGATGTCCATAAATGAGGAAGAATTGATGATATATACTTTTGAGTTAGGAACCACGAATCTAGTTATAAACACTTTGGAGTTTTAAAGGTGTATCAATTTGACAGTCTTGGTCCAGCTTTTTCTATTTCTTTTCTTTTTTTTTTTTTCCGCGGTACTGGGGATTGAACCCAGGACCTTGGGTTTTTAAGCCAAGCACTCTACCAACTCAGCTATATCTCCAGCCCCAGATTTTTTTTTCATGGGAAATTTTTGATTACCTATTCTGTGCTTTATTTTTGATACATTTATATAGATATTCTCGTTCTCCTTGAGATCGGGACATTTGTGTCTTTCTAGGAATTTCTGTTCATTTAATTTATATAAGTAAATTATATGATATGTATGTATCCATGTATTCTTTATAATATTTTGATTTCTATATGATCAGTAGTGATATCCCTTGATTTTAATAATCTGAGTCATCTTCTTCTTATTCCTGGTCAGTCTAGCAATGGGTTTTTCAAAGCTATCTAACTTTTGCAAGAATCAACTTTTGGATTTGGTTGATTTTTCTCTACATTTTTCTATTCTATATTTTATTGTCTTAGTTATAGTCATTATTTCCTTCCTTCTTACTTTGGGATTGGTTATTGATTTGCAATATTTCTTCTTTTGTGATACAGACATTATAGCTATAAATTCCCCAAAACTACCTTAGCTGCATCTCATAAATTTTTGTATGTTATGCTACTGTTTTTATTGGTTTTTAAATTTTTTCTAATTATTTATACATGACAGTAGAATGCATTTTGACACATTATACATAAATGGAGTATAACTTCACATTCTTCTTATTGTACATGAGGTAGAATCACACCAGTCATGTAATCATATATGTACATGGGGAATAATGTCCTATTATCTCAAATTATTTTTTAAATTTTGTGATTTGTCCTTTAAACTATTGGTTTGTGGGAGTGTGTTTTAAAATTCTACACATTTGAGAATTTTTCAAATTTTCTTCTGTTGTTTATTTCTATTTTAATTTCATTTGTGGTGGGAGAGTATTAAGTATATGATTTCAATCCTAAAACTACTGAGACTTGTTTTATGGTCTAGGATATGGTCTATACTAGAAAATGTTCCATATTCACTTGAAAAGAATGTGTATTTGGATGTTACTGGATGAAACATTATTTGTATTATTGAGATTAGTTGATTTATACTTTTGTTCAAATCTTCTGTATGCTTGATATATTCTGCTATTGTAACTATTCCAAAATGACCATCTTTATCTATGCTGACAGTTTTTGTCTCATTAATAAAGTAACCCATGCTTTCATTTGATTGCTGTTTGTATAGTATATCCTTCTTTACATCCTTTTTATTTCCAATCTATTTGTGTCTTTGAATCTAATTTTTTTCTCCTGTGGCGAGCATAAAGTTTGATCATGTCTGATAATCATTGATTTTGATTGAATTTTTTTATCCATTCACTTATTTTTGGTACTGGTGATTGAATCCAGGGGTGCTTAACCACTGAGTCACATCCCAGCCTTTTAAATATTTTATTTAGAGACAGGGTCTCACTGAGTTGCTTAGGGCCTCACTAAGTTGCTGAGGCTGGCTTTGAACTTGCAATCATCTTGCCTCAGCCTCCCAAGCCTCTGGGATTACAGATGTGTGCCACAGCACCGGCTCCATTCACATTTAATATTACTATTGATATGTTTGGACCTGTATATACCACTTTTCTTTTGCTTTTTATATATCCAACAACTATACTTTTCCTCTGTTTCTCCTTTACTATGTTCTTTTATCATAACTGGATATTTTCTAATGTAATTTCTAATTAATGATTCTAAGTATACTGTTGAGTTATTTTCTGAGTTCTTATTTGCTGAGAACTTATAACATTCATCATAATGCATCAAATTCTACTTCAGAAAATTGTAGCAAGGCAAAGAAACTTTATGCCTACATAGTTCCCTTCTCCCTCTTTTTTGTGCAATTGCTATTATACATATTATGCTTATGTAAGATTTTAAGCAATGTTTTATAATTATTGTTTTATATAAAATCATGTGTTTCTAAATAAGACAATAAAGAGCACAAATGTATTTATAGCTTTGTTTTTTACAAATGAGCCTTTTTATTTACCATTCTTTTATTTATTTCTTCCTATGAATATGAATTCCTCTGTATTATCATTTCCTTACTCCAATATAACTCTTCTCATTTATGTTGTTATTGTCAAATGTATTGCATTTCCATATGTTTTAGGATCCCAAGTACAATTTTATAATATTGTTTTCAGCAATTACCTTTTTATTATTATGGAATTGGCATGGCCCCCCAAATTCACAATTTTAAAGAGTGCTATTCTGGGATTTTTATATATTCACAGAGATATGCACACATCATCATTAAATTCAGAACATATTCATACCCCAAAGAGAAAGCACATACCCCTTTCCAGTCACTCTACATTTCTTCGTATGCACAATCCCTTGCAACTACTAATCAGCTTTCTATCTGTATAAATTTGTCTATTCTGGATAGTTCACAGGAACAGAATAATACAATATGAAGACTTTTGTGTCTGGCTTATTTCACTTAGCACAAGGTTTTCAAGGTTTATCTACTGCATAGCATGTATTAGAACTTCACTCCATTTATGATTGAATAAAATTCCATTGCATGGATATTCCATATATTGTTCATCCATTAATCACTTTATGGAAATTGGACTGTTTCCACCTTCAAGCCATCAGGAATAATTCTGCTACGAGCATTATAGACACCTTTTCATGTGGACATATGTTTTCAATTATTCTGAGTAAATATCTAGGATTGGAAACTCGAGGTTATATGGTAACCCTATTAAACAGTATTTTTGGAACTATATGAGGAACAGTAAAACTTTTATTCACAACAGCTGTACTATTTTACATTCCTGTCAGCAATGAGCAAACCAATAAGTGTTCTAATTTCTCCACATCCTTGCCATCATATTTTGTTTTTGTTTTTTTAATTACACTCTTGATTATGGGTATGAAAGAGTACTGCATTGAAATTAGATTTGTATTTCCCTAAAGAATAAATGATATTGAAAATCTATTCATTTAGGTAATTAACCACTTGTATATCTTTGGAGAAGAGTCTATTCAAATCCTATGTTCCCAATTTATTTTTAATTGACATAATAATTGTAAAACTGTATGGAGTACAATGTAATATTTTAGTACATGTGTACATTATGTGATCAAAACAGAGCAATAAGCATGTCTATCATGTCAAGCATTTATCATTTCCAAATAGTGAAAACATTTAAAATCTTTTTCTAGATTTTTAAATTTAAAGAGACAATGTGTTATGGTTATAATCACCCTACTGTGCAATAAAACATCAATACTTCTTTCTCTTATCAAACTACAACTTAGTATTCATTGATCTACTTTTCCCCATTTTTCCTCCACTCTACTCTCCCCAACTGCTGGTAAACATTCCCAATCTCAACTTCTGTACTATAAACTTTTCAAGAGTCCACCTATGTATGAGATCATATAGTACTTGTCTTTCTATGTATGGTTTATTTTACTTTACAGAATGATTGCGTTCTGTAGTGTGATGACCATTCATGTTGTCACAAATGACAGAATTTCATATTTTAAGACTAGATAATATTCCATTGTATATATATAATGTATATACATATATGTGTGTGTATATATATATATATGTACATATATATACATACATGCACATTTTCTTTACCTATTCATCTGTTGAAAAATGCTTGGTTGATTCCATGTCTGGATTTTTGTGAATAGAGCTGCATAAACATAAGGATTGAGACCTACACATTGTGGCTCAAAAGCTGCTACTTTTTACTACTAAGTCAGGTGCCAACAGAAAGAGGCAAATGAATTCCTATAGGGTTCAGATGAGCAAACGAACCCATCATAATGTGGAGGTCACTAGGAAGTGGCATTTAGAAGGCATCATTAAAGCATTCAAGGGCATTAGAGCATTAGAGGATTCAAGGGGTCAACCTAATGGAAGTCTAGATGGAGGGAAAACATGTATAAAGGTCCTATAGTGGTAAACATGACAGCTACAAAAGAGAGACAGCTGATAAATCTAGTATATTAAGTGATGGGAAATGGGGCTATGAAGGAAATTATTGCCATAAGATAGAAGTGTTTGAATGCCGGCTAAGGAAGTAATTCTTAATTTCATAGGCAAGACTGACCACACAAGAGGCATAACTTGAGCAGTTGATAATTTTCAAAGAATATTCTGGTGGTACAATCTAAGAGTAGAATGTAGCAGAGGTCAGGGATGATGACCTAACCTGGGAACATCATAACTGAGTTGAAGAAGAGATGGATTCAAGAACTCTTTATGTGTAAGAATCAACAGAATTCAAGGACTAATTAGACATGGATTCTGAGTAGAGAATAGAGGCATTGATGACTCTCAGTTTAAAAGCCTGGTTGGCTGGTAATGCCATTAACTGAAATGTTGAATTCTTCTAGCTTCAGGAAATGGAAAAAGGCACTACTGCACCCTCTGTATAGCAGTTTTTTGAGACATGAAGCCTATTATTCTGTTGACAAGCAGACTTCTTTTCTCAAGGAAAAATTTCTTTCACCTTTCCTTAGAGATCCTATTTCCAACTATTATATTCATTTTCCTTTGATTTCCTCTAGACATGTTCTAATCTCTGGTACTCTCAGAATAAGCTGGATTCTAACTTTTAACTTAAAAATGAAAAAGAGAAAAAGACAGGTGGTTATCCTACTCCTTTGTTTGGTAGTATGATTCCCATATCAGAGTCTTAGCCATTTTCACAAGTAATCAGGAAACATAAGCCTTCTGAAAGGCCCAGAAAAGGGAGTAATGGAGACTTCTGGGCCAAAACAACCTAACTCCACTGAAGCTTCAGATCATCTGAGGGGCCTTGGGAAATCCTTTGTACAAGTCCAGTTATTCCCTTTTGCTATAAATAACTTTCTGTTAGATTGAACCCTGTAAAATTGACAATACTAGGCTAGTTTTGAATGGCACAAACAACATTCACATAATTCAATGTAATATTTTTGTCTATTATACTCTTATGCCTGCTTATCTTACTTCCAGTATATATGCACACACATGCGCACACATACACACACACCACTAATAGTTCAGCAGTTCTCTTGTAACTGAGACAGGTATAGATCTCTGAAAAAAATATAAAAATATGCTGATTTATAATGTTTGCTGATTTCTGTGATGTAAATTACTTCCAATACAGACTAATTCAATTCACCAATGGGACATCATTGAATGTGGCATTAGAAAGAGATACGCACAATTGGCTTTTGAGAGCCAATTCTGGCTCTGGCACACTAGTGCTTCTCTATCTATATCATCTAAAGCACAAGCTCTCAGATTTAGCAGAAGGGAAGAAAAAAATTTCTCATTTTGAAGATTTAGTCTTCTCTTTGACAACCTAAGGCAAAGAGACAATGCCAGTAATAATGACAACCATTCTGATATCTCCCTTTACAATTTTCAAAATGCTCTTTATATTCATTTCACTAGAGGGAGAGAGGGCAGTGATCCATATTCTCAACCAATGGATGATCAAGCTGAGGCCCAGGGAAGTAAGGGAAATACTCAAAGTAATACAGATGGGCATGCTAGGACCAGAAATCCATGTCTCTGATCTAGTTCCTAGGATTGACAGGTGGCCACTCCTTCTGCTATTGAATTCTACTCACTGGAGATCAGCTCCATCTCAGGTTATGGAGAAGATACTCCCTGATTCATGATCCAGGATCTGGGAGGCTACAGACCATTTTCACTAGCTTTCCACAATTAGCCTGAATAGTGGCTGCCATGAATATGGCCAGCCAAGGAGGGAGCTACATGAACCCAACTGTTCTCTGTATGATCCTCTAGCCTATCCAAAACAGCTTCAGCCTTGGTTCTGAGAATGATAGAGAGAGAAAGATGGAAAGAAAGACAGACAGAAGGAGGGGGGG
>JAJEJO010047281.1:818-43224 GCA_020662805.1 Glaucomys volans
TATTTTGAACGGAATTGTTTTCCTCAATTCACTTTCAGATGATTCATTGCTTATGTAGATAAATGCATTTGATTTACGTGTGTTTATTTTACATCCTGCTATTTTGCTAAATTCATTAATTAGGTCTAAAAGTTTCCTGGTGGAGTTTTTTGGATCCTCGAAATATAGGATCATGTCATCAGCAAATAGTGACAGCTTGAGTTCTTCTTTTCCTCTTCATATACCTTCAATTTCTGTGGTCTGTCTAATTGCTCTGGCTAGCATTTCCAGCACAATGTTGAATAGAAGAGGTGACAGTGGGCATCCCTGTCTTGTTCCAGTTTCTAAAGGGAATGCTTTCAGTTCTTCTCCATTAAGAATGATGTTGGCAGTGGGCTTAGCATAAATAGCCTTTACAATGTTCAGGTATGTTCCTACCATCCCTATTTTTTCTAGTGTTTTGAGCATGAAGTGGTGTTGTATTTTGTCAAATGCTTTCTATCAAAATGCATCTATCAAAATAATCATATGATTTTTAACCTTAAGTCTATTGATATGATGAATTACATTTATTGATTTCCAGATGTTGAACCAACCTTGCATCCCTGGGATAAACCCCACTTGATCAGGGTGCACTATCTTCTTAATATGTTTTTGTAAGCGATTTGCCAGAATTTTGTTGAGGATTTTAGCATCTATATTCATCAGAGATATTGGCCTAAAGTTTTCTTTTCTAGATATGTCTTTGTCTGGTTTTGGTATCAGAGTGATACTAGCTTCATAGAATGAATTTGGAAGGGTTCCCTCCTTTTCTATTTCATGAAAAACTTTCAGGAGTATTGGTATAAGTTCTTCTTTGAAGGTCTTGTAGAACTCAGCTGAGAATCCATCTGGTCCTGGGCTTTTCTTGGTTGGTAGGCATTTGATGGCTTCTTCTATTTCACTGCTTGAAATTGATCTGTTTAAATTGTGTATGTCCTCCTGGTTCAGTTTCGGAGGATCATGTCTCTAGGAATTTGTTGATGTCTTCAAGATTTCCTATTTCATTGGAGTATAGGTTTTCAAAGTAACTTCTAATTATGTTTTGTATTTCAATGGTGTCTGTTGTGATATTTCCTTTTTCATCACAAATTTTAGTAACTTGAGTTTTCTCTCTCCTTCTCTTTGTTAGTGTGGCCAAGGGTTTATCTATTTTATTTACTTTTTCAAAGAACCAACTTTTTGTTTTTTTAATTTTTTGAATTGTTTCTTTTGTTTCAATTTCATTGATTTCAGCTCTGATTTTGATTATTTCCTGTCTTCTACTACTCTTGGTGATGAACTGTTCCTCTCTTTCTAGGGCTTTGAGATGTAAGGTTAGGTCACTGAGTTATTGACTTTTTATTCTTTTCTTGAATGCACTCAATGCAATGAATTTTCCTCTTAGTACTGCTTTCATAGTGTCCCAGAGATTTTGATATGTTGTATCATCATTCTCATTTACCTCTAAGAATTTTTTTATCTATTCCCTGATGTTTTCTGTTATCCATGTTTCATTCAATAGCATATTATTTAGTGTCCAGGTGTTGGAGTAGTTTTTTTTTCTTTTGTCGTTGATTTCTAATTTCATTCCATTATGATGTGATAGAATACAAGGTAGTATCTCTACTTTTTTGCATTTACTAAGGGCTGCTTTGTGGCATAACATATGGTCTATTTTAGAGAAGGAGCCATGTGCTGCTGAGAAGAAAGTATATTCACTCATTGATGGATGGAATATTCTATATATGTCTGTTAAGTCTAAGTTATTCATTGTGTTAAGTTCTATGGTTTCTTTGTTTAGTTTGTGTTTGGTAGATCTGTCCAGTGGTGACAGTGGTGTGTTAAAGTCACCCAGAATTATTGTGTTGTGGTTTATTTGATTCCTGTAATTGAGAAGGATTTGTTTGATGTACATGGCTGGGCCATTGTTTGGGGCATAAATATTTATGATTGTTATGTCTTCTTGATTTATGGTTCCCTTAAGCAGTATGTAATGTCCTTCTTTATCCCTTCTAACTTTGGCTTGAAGTCTACTTTATCTGATAGAAGGATGGAAACCCCTGCTTTTTTTACTAAGGCTGTGTGATGATAGGTTTTTTCCCATCCTTTCACCTTTAGTCTGGGAATGTCCTTTTCTATGAGATGAGTCTCTTGAAGGCAACACATTGTTGGGTCTTTCTTTTTCATCCAGTCTGCCAGTCTCTGTCTTTTGATTGATGAATTTAGGCCATTAACATTCAGGGTTATTATTGAGATATGATTTGCATTCCCAGTCATTTTGGCTTAGATTTGGTTTTTAATGTGACTTGGTTTCTTCTTTAATTGGCTTTTCTTTTAGGATAGCTCCTCCCTTTGATGACTTATATTTTCGTTGTTCATTTCTTCCTCATGGAATATCTTGCTGAGAATGTTCTGTAGTGCAGGCTTTCTATGTGTGAATTCCTTTAACTTTTGTTTGTCATGGAAGGATTTTATTTCGTCTTCAAATCTGAAGGTTAGCGTTGCTGGATATGGGATTCTTGGTTGGCAGCCATGTTCGTTCAGAGCTTGAAATATATTGTTCCAGGCCCTTCTAGCTTCTAGGGCCTGGGCTGAGAAATCTGCTGACATCCGTATTGGTTTCCCCCTATATGTAATCTGTTTCTTTTCTCTCTCAGCCTTTAAAATCCTATCTTTATTTTGTACATTAGGCATTTTCATTATAATGTGTCTTGGTGTGGATCTGCTGTAATTTTGTGCATTTGGTGTTCTGTAAGCCTCTACAGTTGAGTTTCCATTTACTTCTTCAGGTTTGGGAAATTTTCTGATATTATTTCATTGAATAGGTTGTTCATTCCTTTGGTTTGTATCTCTGTGCCTTCCTCAATCCTGGTAATTCTTAAATTTGGTCTTTTCATGATATCCCATAGTTCTTGGAGGTTCCGTTCATGATTTCTTACCATCTTCTCTGTTTGGGCAACTTTATTTTCAAGATTCAATATTTTGTCTTCATTGTCTGAGGTTCTGTCTTCTAAGTGATCTAGTCTGTTAGTGATGCTTTCCATTGAGTGTTTAATTTGGTTTATTGTTTCTTTCATTTCAAGGATTTCTGTTTGGTTCTTTTTCAGAATCTCTATCTCTTTGTTGAGGTGATCTTTTGTTTCCTGTAGTTGCTCTTTCAGCTGCTTATTGGAATGGTCAATCATTGCCTGCACTTGCTCTCTTAACTCATCATTTGCTTCTCTGAACATTTTAATCATGTATATTCTGAACTCCTTTTCTGGCATTTCTTCTACCATGCTGCCATTGGATTCTATTAGTGTAGAATCTTGGTTTGTTTGGAACACTTTCCTCCCTTGTTTTTTCATGTTGTTCAGGTATCTTCCCCTCTAGCAATGCAGATCTAGGGTATTGTAGTTTCTGCCCTATAGGCTTATAGTGACCCTATAGTTTTCTGAAACCTCTTCTTTAAGGGGGGCGGATCAATATTAGCAACACCCAGTACAGACAATATGCAGCTGTAAACCAGATAGCCCCTATGAAGACTATTGTTACAGTAGTCTTTTTGTTATAATATCGTTACCATATGGTCATAATAAACAGAGAGGATGAGTTAAATTATTATCTACAGTATAACAAACAGATTTGCAATGAGGACTCTAGTTTCTAATGGAGGACAAAGAGGATGGGGAGGGGTGTAGGTTGTAACTGTTAACAGTGTAAGAAAAGAGTATGAAGAAGTTCTAGGTCATAGGAAGAGTGAAAGTGTAGTCAGAAGAAGTTGGTTGTTAGCATGAGACAAGTGAGAAAAAGCCCTTGAGGAAAGAGGTAAACAAAAGGAGAGTAGAGAGCAAGAAAAGTAAAGAAATGAAAGTTTAAAAGCTATCACAAAGGAGAAAAAAAAATCTCTACTATAACCATCATATCCTATTCAAACCTCCCAGTCTTCAGTAGCCTGAAGCATGAGAGGTACCTGACAATGAGCTTCCCGTCTCCAGTGGGAGTCTCAGGATGGGATATGCCCCACCTTATGACAGTTTTCGTGGATAATCCAAGATGGCTGCACTGGCTTCCAAATGTTTTGGCAAATGTGGAGATGCAGTGCAGGGCGTGGGCACCAAGACTGTGTGGGGTGCAGTCGGTCAGGCTGGGCCCCTGGAGGTGGTGTGCTGTCAGTCAAGCCAGAGGTCCTGGAGGCGGGGTGCGTCAGTCGGGCTGGGGGTCCTGCAGCTCCTGGCTTTCTTTTTTCCCCCCCAAAATGGCGGCAGCCACGTGTAACCAAGCCTGTGGGTACTGTGATGGTGGACTTCCAGGCAACAACAGGCAGCTGGCAATCCACTGACGGTCTGCAGCCTCCACAGGCTACTGGTGGACGATCTGCAGATGAACCTCCATTGGTGGGCAATGGGTAGGTGAAAGGCAGGCGATGGCAGGCCAGAGACAGTCAAACAGGCAAGTGACAGATGATAGGCAGCAGTCAGTGAGCAATCTCTGTACTTCAATTTTACCTCAATAAAGCTATGAAAAAAAAAAAAGACTTAGGCCCTGGGACATTCCGAGTGTACATGTTGCCAAGATATGAAAAATTCAGAGAAGAGGTCAGAGAAGGAGGTTCTTGTATGGCAGGAATACCACCAAGGGAGAGCTCTGTCCTGAAAATCAAGAGAATAAAGTGTTTCTCGAAGAGTCTTATACTACTAATCTAATCTACCAGCAAATCCTCTTGGCTGGATCCTCAACAGATACTCAGAATGTGGCCTCTCAGCAGCACCCCAACCCTTTAGTGCAGTAAGAGTCACCCTCAGTTCCTGCTCAGACAACTGCAGAAGTCATTCACTGTTCTGTCCTTCCACCCTGACCCCCCTAGTAACCCAGGAGGCAGAGGGGTTCTTCTAAAATGTGAGATCACAGATGCACTTTTAAATGTTGCTGATAAGTTTTGGTCCATAGAGACAGGATTGAGGGATTGCTCATATGATTTGATAAAGGAGAGTCAGACACTGACAATCTGCAGTATGACAGTTTGGTTGTATGGCCAGGGATGAGAGCATTCTCAATAGTGATCACCCATTAGTAGCATTAATACAAAAATCAACATTTGTAAAGGTGTTGAGAGAGATGCAAAGTATGTCACTACATACCATGAACACTGCAAAATGTAAGACTCAAACACCAAACATTACTGAGAATGCATAATGTCAGAAATCCCCACAGTGCTTTGGGACTTAAACTGGCACATAACCTTGAAATACAGTATATTATATTATAGTAAAATTTACACTTTACCTGTCCCATGACCTAGCATTCTACTTCCAGGGACATACCTGAGAAGTCATGTACATCTGGTATGGACAATACTGGCAATAATGTTCATAGCAACACTGTTGACAGTCTTCCCTAAAGTAGAAGGATACAGATAATAGAATCGTTAGTGACTTGTGAGAGATCTGTACAGAGAGGTACCAGCACAAAACAATGGAAAGAAAGCAACTATCATTTCACGCAATAACATGGTGGAAACATAAATGAATTGTGAATAAAAGAAGCCATGAAAAAAGGTGTAATTATATGTATTCATATGAAATCTAAAGACAGATACAATGAAATCACGTTACCAGTGGTGCATTTAGAAGGCAAAACTATGAAGAAGTGTGAAAAAGCAGGTACCACAAAAGACAAGACCACAATTACTGCTGTACAAGGAGGGATCTGTAAATATAAAGGGGCACAGAGGTTACTTCTGCGGAGGTTACAGGGTTAACTACCTGATGAAAATTAAGGTCACATAGCTCATCCATTTTAATAGCTCCACAAAATCTACATCTAATTTTAAATTGTATGTTGCAGTGAATGTGCTATATTTCACAATTTTAAAAATTTTAGAGCAGAAGACACCACTACCACCTGCCTGTACTGTGTCTAGCAGCTTTAGGGTTAGTGAGTTAGTCACAAGCGTGAGTCCTGCCTGTGCTGGCCCAACAAGAACTCGGGAAGGTATGCCTCTGTACATCAAGACCTGGGAAAGGTCTCAGACACGTCTGCAACTCGAGGAAGGCAGTTACCAGGGCTCCCAATCCCTGGCACCACCTGGTACTCACCCAGTGGGAAACAGGGAAGGGCTCCTCCCCAACCCACATCCTTGGGACTGTGGCTGCTGGTGCCAAAAACCTAGCATCAACTTTGCCTATTCCTTGGTATCTGGGGAAGGTCCAAACCATGTCCTGCAGTGCCAGAGACGGGTATTAGCACTCCAAACTGCAGCATCATCTGCATTCACCTGGTTGGAAGTAGCAAAGGGCTCCTTCCCTGTCCATTGCCTTGGGACTATAGCTACTCAAGGAAAAAGCCCCAGCGTCACTCAAGTGCATCCCTGGGGTCCAGAGGGCCTGTAACTCAAGGACTACCAATTGTAGTCCAAATGGCTACCAATGTCACAAGCCTGGGCCCCACTGGAATTCACCCCACGTGATGTAGAATCATTCCTATCCATGTCCTACAGCACCAGGGCTACACATACCAAAGCTACAAGGCCCAGCACCAGCTGCACGCAACCCTCAGGACTTAGTGGAGTAGTCCATGTGCTACAGTGCTACACAACCAAATGTTTTTTCCCTGCACATGCCCTGGGGGACTTTGGGATCTCCTCCAAGGTCCCAGCCTATGGACTTAGGGACATAGATGTGGATGCCAAAAGCCCTGGTGTCACTTAAACTTTTCCCTTGGGACCTAGAGAAGGTACCATCTGGGTTCTCTAGCTCTAGGAATGCAGCCACCAGCACCACAGGCCTCAGTACCACCCACAATCACCCAACGGCACTTAGGAAAGTGCCACAACTTGTGTCTATGGTCACCAGTGCCAGTCCCTGAATCACCTGTGTCTACCCCACAGTCCTGGATAAGATCCCATACAATCCTGGGGCTCAAGAACTGTGGTCCCTGGTACCACAGACCCAGGCATCTCCCCCATTTATCCTTAGCATTCTGGTGAAGGTCTCCTTCATATTCTGTGGTTTGCGACCAGGGCTGCCAGTGCCACAATCCTTGGGGTCACCAGTACTTGCCCTGAGGGACTTGGGGACGATGCTGCACCACTGATCCGTGACACCTGCCACCACGAGCCCTAGTGCCATCAGTGTGCAGCTCTGTGGGAAGTCTACATCACTGCAAAGCTGTGACTGCCTTCACGAACCACTATACTCTTGACTAGAGTAGCACACAGAGGCAGTGTCAACGCCAATCAAAGCTGAAGAAATCCTATAGATGTTACACTTCGGAGCTCATCTACACTCAAAGCCAAAGCACCTACCTGATACCTTGCATCCCATCTAAATGAAGAGTCCTTTCCTACAAAACCTAGTCCACCAAACTGTAAGAGGCGATTATCACACCAGATGCACAGACATGAACACAAGGACACAAGAAACATGGAAGGAAGTATGATATGCAAAGGAAAACAATAATTCTGTGGAAGTGTATCCCAATTTGAATAATCTATGAAATGCCAGGGAAATAATTCAAAATAATCATCCTAAAGAAATTTGGTGAGTCAGGTGCAGTGGCAGACACCCGTAAGTCCAGCAGCTCGGGAGGATGAGACAGGAGGATCGCGAGTTCAAAGCCAGCCTTAGCAATGAGCAAGGTCCTTAGCAACTTGGTGAGACTCTGTCTCTAAATAAAATGCAAAATAGGGCTGGGGATGTGGCTCAGTGGTGGAGTGCCCCTGGGTTCAATCCCCAGTAACTACCACCACCACCACAACAACAAAATTTGGTGAAATGGAAAAGAATACAGATAGATAATATGAAGAAATCAGAATAACAATTCAGGGTATGAGGGAGAAATTCACTAAAGAGGCAGAAATCATAAGAAAAAAAAATAAAAAAAGAAACAAATAACAAAAGAGAAAGGAAGAGAGGGTGAGAGAGAGGGAGAAAAGAACCAAAACAAAGAATCAGGAAGTCATAGGAGACTATGGGGCATTGCTAAGGAAACAAATATTCACATGATGGGAATTCCAGGAAGTAAACAAACGAACAAACAGGGAAAAGCATTGAAAACAAATTTCATAAAAATAGCTGCAAACCTCCCTCCCGAATCTTCAGAGACATGCACGTCCAAAACAAGAAGCTCAAAGCACCCCAACTAGATTAAACTAAAATAGAACTTTGCCAAGGCATATTATAGTCAGAATGTCAAAAGCACAAGACAAAGAGAATTCTAAAAAGAGGAAGAAGTATCAAGTCAAATATAAGGGAATGTCCATTAGACTTGAAGCAGATTTCTCAGCAGAAATCTTTTTTTTTTTTTTTACACAAGTTTATGCCTTATTTTTATTTTGCATTCCAATGTTCAAAATGACATTTGAAATTTTACAGTGCTTCTTATTCATAGTACAAAATTTGGCTTCTGAATATCTTAATATAAAATATTTAAATATGAAGGAAATATGTATTAGGAACTCATTAAAGTTGTAGAACTATTGTAAAGTTTCAGGTCTAATAGGCATTCATGAAGGGGTGGTTTTAAACTTATGTTTTAGACTGCTGTCCTTTCATACATTGTTTAGAAGTAGATATAAAATGATTTTATAAGAGAAATGCAAATCAAAACCACCTTAAGATTTCATCTTACCCCAATTAGAATGTCTTTTATCAAGAACACAGGCAACAACAGGTGTTGGCGAGGATGTGGGGAAAAGGGTACACTAAAATATAAAAAAAAAAAGCAGAAATCTTATAGGCCAGAAAAGAATGGGTTGATATTTTCAAAGTCCTGAAAGAAAAAAAAAAATGGCAACCAAGGATACCCTATCTAAAAACTTATCCTTCAGAAAAAAACAGAAAATCTTGCCCAGATAAGCAGACCAGTCCCTCAGGAAAGAATTAATAAAATTCTACACTAGCCATAAAAGGATGATGATCAACATCATGAAAACACACTAATGTATAAAACTCATTGAAGAATGGATACACCAAAGAAAAATTGAAGAGAATCCAATCTGAGCATGACAGAAAACGACCAAATCATAAAAATAAGTAATGTGAGCAACAGAAAGGAACCAAAAAATAAGAAAAAACAGGCAGAAAATAATTAACAAAAATAATAGGAGACAATTCATACCTATCAATAATGACCTTGAAAGCAAATGGATTAAATTTACTAATCAAAAGACAAAGATTAACCAATTGAACAAAAAACAAAAACAAAAAATAACTAAGACGCAACTATATACTGCCTATAAGAAACTTACTTCACTGGTGAAGATACACATACACTAGCCTGGTATGGTGGTGCATGCCTGTAATCTCAGCTACTCAGGAGGCTGAGGCAGGAGGATCAAAAGATTCAGACCAGCTGGGGCAACTCAGCAAGACCTTGTCTCAAAATTTAAAGAGGATTGGAGTATAGCTCAGTAGCAGAATGCTTGCCTAGCATTTGTAAGACCCTGGGTTCAATGCCTTGCACTTCAAAGGGAGAAGGGGAAGGTACACATAGACTGAAAGTGAAAGGTTGGAAAAAGATGTATCACACAAATGGAAAACAAAAGCAAGCAGGAATAGCTGTACTCACATAGGATAAGATGAACGTAAATAAAAAGCTATTAAAAAGAAACAAGGTAGTGATAAAAGAAGACAGGATAATTGTATATATATATATGCACCCAACATGGGACTGCCCAAATACTTAAAACAAATAATATTATATCTACAAGGAGAGAGAGGCTCCAATACTCCACTTTCTTCAATGTACAGCTCATCCAGGCAGAAAATCAACAAAGAAGCTTCCACGTTGAACCACACTACAGAGCAAATTGACTAACAGATATTTATAGAACATTTTGCCCAACTGCAGCAAACACACATTCTTCTTTTCAGCACATGGAACATGCTCCATGACAGATAAGATGTTAGGTCACAAATTAATTCTCAATAAATTCAAAAAAGTTTGAAACATATGTACCTTCTCAGACCACAATAGAACAGAGGTAGAAATCAGCAAGAAGAATGGAAAGTAAACAAATACATGGAAACTGAATAAGATGATCTGAAATGGCCAATGAGTAATTGAAGAAATTAACAGAGATAAAAAGTTCTACAATTAAATGACAGTGACCATAAAACATATTGATATCTGTATAGCAAAGCAGTTCTGAGAATTTTATAACAATAAATGTATACATCAAAAAATAGATTTAAAATTAACAACCTAAGAATGTACTCAAGGACTGGGGATATAGCTCAGTGGTAGAGTGCTTGCTGAGCATGTACAGGGAGGACCTGAGTTTGATTCCCACACTGCAGGAAAAAAGAAAAATGAAAAAAAGTCATGTGCTCAATCAATGACACAGAAAAGTAAGAAAAAACCAAATTCAAAATCAGCAGGAGGAAATAAATAGCAAAGGTCAAAGCAGAAATAAAAAAAATCAATATTTAAAAAAAATTACAGAAGATCAAGGAAAGAAAGAAGCTGGTTCTTTGAAAGGATAGACAAGACTGACAAATCTTTAGCAAGACTAAACAAGAGGGTTGGGGCTGTAGATCAGTGGCACAGTGCATGCCTAGCATGTGTGAGGCAATGGTTCAATACATCCCCACATAAAAATGAACAAGTAAAATAAAGGTATACTGTCCATCTACAACTACAAAAAAATTTTTAAAAAGACTAAACAAGAACAAAAAGAGAGAAGTCAAATAAATTCAGAGATGAAAAAATAGACATTACAATGAATACCACAGAAATACAAAGAATCACAAGAAATGACTATGAACAACTATATACTAAAAAAGTGGAAAACCTAGAAGACTTTGATGAGTTCCTGAACACATACAAAACTGAATCAAGAAGAAAGACAAAATCTAAACATAACAATTATGAGAAATGAGACTGAAGGAATGAATAAAAATCTCCCATGTAAAAAAAGGCCAGGACCTGATGGCTTTACTGATGAATTCTACAGAACATTTAAAGAAAGGACTAGGGCAAGGCCCTAGGTCTGATGCTGAGTATGTATGCATACAACACAGACAGAAGAAGGAGAAGAGGAGGAAGAGGAAAACGAGGAGGAGGGGGAGAAGGATATTCCAGTTCTTCAACTATTCTGAAAAACTGAAGTGAAAGGAATTCTGCCAGATTTTTTAATGAGGCCAACACTACCCTGAATCTAAAACCACACACACAGACAAAAAAGGAAACTACAGACCCGTATCCATGATGAACATGGAGGCAAAATCCTCAGTGAAATACTAGCAAACAGAGTTCAGCAGAACATCAAGATCACACATCATGATCAAATGGGATTCACCCCAGAGATGCAAGGATGGATTAACATACACAAATCAAAACCATGACGCAACACATCAGGAGTATGAAGGACACAACTGCATCACCTTTAATAGGTGCAGAAGAGCATCAGAGTCAATATCCTGGAGCTGGTGGTACAGCATGTCCAGATTCAACAACCCTTCATGATTAAAAAGTCTACCAATTAGGTGAAGAAGAAACACACCTCAAAAGGTATACTAAAGGCTGTATATATTAAATACAAGCAAACAAAAAAAACCCTCACATCCAATAGTACACTGAATGGGGAAAAGTTGAAAGCATTTCCTCTAAGACAAGGAACAAGAAAAGGATGTCCACTTCAACCACTCTCTTTAATATAGTACTAGAAGTCTTAGCAAGAGTGATTAGGCAAGAGAAAGAGAGAAAGGATATCCAAATTGGAAAGGAAGAAATTGTATTATCCATGTTTGCAGGTGACATAATTTTATACAAAGAAAAACCTAAATGTTCCATTAAAAAGCTGTTAGAATTAATGGATAAATTCAGTAAAGCTGTAGAATACCAAATCAACATAGAAAAAACAGCAGCATTTTTTTTTAACAGTAGCATTTTTGTACACCAATGATGAGCTTGCTTAAATAGAAATTAAGAAAGCAATCCCCTTAGCAATAACTGCAAACAAAATTAATCAGGAATAAATTTAAACAAAGAAATGAAAGATCTCTACAACAAAAATTTAGAACACTGATGTAAGAAATTATAGAAGACTCCAAGAAAATGGATAGTCTGTGTTGAAAAAATTAGTATTGTTAAAATAATCACACTACTCAAAGCAATTTACAGATTCGATGCAATTCCCATGAGAATACCAGTGACCGTTGTCAGAAAAAATAGAAAAAGCAATCCTAAAATTCATGTGGAACTATAAAGACCCAGGATGGTTTAAGCAATCCTGAAAAAAAACAACCAACCAACGTGGGTGCATCATAATACCTTACTTCAAACATCCTACAAAGTTATAGTAACCAAACAGTGTCATACTGTCATCCAAAAACAGACACAAGGGACCAAAACAGAGAACTCCAAAATTAATTCATGTTCATTGTGCCAAGTGATTTTGACAAAGGTGCCAAGAACACACAGTGGAGAAAAGAGAAAAAAATGGTCTCTTTAATAAATGGTGCTGGCAGAAATCGGATGTACATATTCAGAAGAATCAAAACAAATTCTTTTCTCTAACCATACACAAAAAATCAATATGAAATGGACCAAAGATTGAAATGTAAATCCTGAAACTTTGAAATCACTACAAGAAAACACAGGGGAAACACTTCAAGGCATTGGTGTATACAGGGAGTTCTTAGATATTAGACATGTGGCAGTATAAAATGTTTAGAAAAATATTGAAAAATAAGAATGTTAAGAAGAGGTATCAGGTGATGAAGAATAGAGAGAGCAAGTATGTGAACTTTTTAGAGATTCATTATGAAACAAAGGCAAGATCTGGATCATTACTGGAGAGTGATGTAGGCTGGAAGGAATGGTTCTTTGAAGTACCTCAATATGTTAAGTCAATGGACGAATGTTCAAGATATAAAAGAGAAAAGGAACTAGTGTAAAAGTGAAGCCCAGGAGAAACAGAAATGAAAGGAGACCCTCACATGTGAGTGAAAGGACTACCACCTTTAGAAAAGGACCAATATAACAGGGGAAAAATTTAGGTAGAAGTGGATCCCTCTAGGATCTACACATGGAAGTGCTTTGAACTGCTTCTAGGTGTTATCAGTGAAACATGAGGCAATGAAAAATTAGATAAGGGCTGGGGTCATGGCTCAGTGGTAAAGCATTTGCCTAGCATGTATGCAGCACTTGGTTCCATCCTTAGCACCACATAAAAATAAATAAAATAAGGGTATTGTGTCCATCTACAACTAAAAATAAAAATAAGAAAAAAAATTAGATGAGTGAAGTGACCAGCAAACTATAGTAGAAGGGAAATTTGGAGACCACGTACGTGCATTCGTCAGCAGTAGGTGGAATGTGAGCTTTTCTGAAGACCTTTTCTACCCATTCGGGCAGACACAAAGCAAGTACAATCAACTGACGTTCAACAGATGAGATTCTGTAGCACCCACAGCTAGGAGTTATTTATTCATTCAAAAAACAATTCCTGTTCATCTACCCTTTTTAAAATATATTTTTTAGTGGTAGATGGACACAATACCTTTATTTTTAGGTGGTGCTGAGGATCCAACCCAGTGCCTCACATGTAGTAGGCGAGTGCTCTATCACTGAGCCACAACCCCAGTCCCTGTTCATCCACTCCGGGATAAGCAGTCTTCTATCTCTTGGGGAGGAAGAGAGAGGGGTCAGGATGAGGAAGCAGAAGTGGCCACAGAAAACATAGAGATTATGTTCCAACACAGGAGAGACTTCAGGATACAGAGCCTTCGACAGATATAATCTGAGGATACCAACATTTCAGGGCTACCCCTAAGAGAGTATGGTCCTAGAGATATCAACCAATGTGGCATGGTAATCACACTTAACAGGGGCCTGCTCGGCTGGTATATCCCATACACAGTTGTGGGCAGTGTTATAAAGCCAGCTTGAGAAACTGATTGTGATGATGTTCAGAAACAGTGCTACTGGGCTGGAGTACAGCCAGTGGTGAAGTGCTTGCCTCACACGGGCAAGACCCTGTGTCCAATTCCCAGGGCCACAGGAAACAAAAAGTACTATTATCCCTTCCCCACGGGTCACCAGCCCACTGGGCTCTACAGCAGGCCCAGGCAGCCACCTCACTAGATGGATATCAGACTAGTCTTTGAGATGTGTACACATCTGAAATTCTTCAATGAGCAGGAAAAATCACCCTGGGTCACATGTTCATGTGTTACAGAGCAAGGGTTTTAGAAGAGAGGAAATGGGTGTTGGAGTGTGCCCACTAGAAAGAGATCTCCAAACCCCCTGCTCTGGAATGTTTGGAGTTAGCCGAGCAACTGACAACAGGAGGGGTGGGGGAAGGGTATTCCGCGTGGCCCGGTGGAGGAAGGCATGGAGATTTTGTTTCCTCTCTCAAGGTAGTCCTGCATTATTGAGTTTGCAGTTCTTCATGATACAGCCCTCCACCACATCAAAAGGATTTAGTGACAGAGCACTGAAGCCAACTCTGAAAGAAGACATCACCAGAAATGGAACGTGACTGAAAGGTACCAGAGAGATCAGAAGGACCAGTTGAGACCTAGCCAGGAAGCTGAGCTTTCAGAGGTGGGAAGTAACCACTGTGTAGGCAGCCCACACAGATCTGACACTCAGACCTGCATCTGAGGGTCTGCATATCAGGAAGGGCTGCCACTGATGGACAGAGGCTCCACAGCATCAACTGACTCACTGGGGCCATGTCAGAGTCAGCCTTGGTGAGAGACTCTGACTCCTCCCCATCTTCTCTACAGAAACCCCACGTGGTTTTGCATGAGGCTAGAAGAGTGCTGCAGGCTTGGGCTCCCCAGTTGAAGGGTCTGAGGCTGGGGCCAGTGCCAGGACTTTTGTGTGTCAGGTTGGTGACCATGTTGCTGCTAGGGATAATTTTTCTCCCAAGCATATGCTGTGACATGGAATCCATATATTACTCTTCTTATGAAATAGTCATCCCCAAGAGTCTGACAGTCGAGGGGAGTGAAGACTCAGAGGGAAAGGCATCCTACATGCTACCTATGCAGGGCCAGAAGCAGCTGCTTCGTCTGAAGGTGAGGAGAGACTATTTTGTAAGTAACTTCCCCATCTACACTTACCACAATGGCATCCTGGGGCAAGAAATGCCTTCCATCTCACACGACTGCCACTATGAGGGCTACATAGAAGGAGCGCCAGGTTCTTTTGTTTCTGTCAACACCTGCTCGGGCCTCAGGGGCATCCTGATTAAGGAGCAAACATCCTACAGCATCGAGCCCAAGCTCTCTTCCACACAGTTTGAGCACGTGCTATTCAGCATGGCACCGCAAGCCCGAGTCTCCTGTGGCGTCCCTTCCCAAGACAGACCAGCGCCCACCAGCCAGCAACAAGGGAGGAGGAATCCTCTTCAACTGCAGGCACTGTCCTACTTGTGGTCACACACCAAGTATGTGGAGATGTTTGTCGTCGTCAACAACCAGCGGTTCCAGATGTGGGGCAGTAACGTCAACGAGACAGTCCAGAGAGTAGTGGACATCATTGCTCTGGCCAACGGCTTCACCAGAGGCATAAACACAGAGGTGGTGCTGGCTGGAATGGAGATCTGGACCGAGGGGGACCTCATAGAGGTCCCAGTGGACCTGCAAGGTACACTCAGGAATTTCAACAGCTGGAGGCAAGCGAATCTCTCGAGTCGTGTGCGGCACGACGTTGCCCACCTGATCGTTGGGCATCATCCCGGAGAGAACATGGGCCAGGCGTTTCTCAATGGTGCCTGTTCAAGTGGTTTTGCGGCGGCCGTTGAATCCTTCCATCACGAGGATATGCTCCTGTTTGCGGCGCTCATGGTCCACGAGCTCGGACACAACCTGGGTATTCAGCACGACCATGCGGCTTGCCTTTGTAAAGATAACCATTTCTGCCTCATGCATGAAAATATCACCAAAGCAAGTGGCTTCAGCAACTGCAGCTCTGATGACTTCCACCATTTCCTTCATGCACACAAAGGGGCCTGCCTCTTCAACAAGCCATGGTACAGAAGCCACAAGAGGGATGCGCCTCGTTGTGGTAATGGTGTGATTGAACCACCAGAGCAGTGTGACTGTGGTCATGAATGTGCAGATAGCCAATGCTGTAACACACAATGCAAACTGAGGGAGGATGCTCAGTGTAGTACTGAACCCTGTTGTTCTGGATGTAAATTTCAAACTAGTGGACGCATTTGCCGTGAAGTGACAGGAGCGTGTGACCTTGCAGAATACTGTAATGGGAGTTCTGCAATGTGTCCTGGAGATAGGCATAAGCAAGATGGCTCAGTATGTCATAAATCGTTCCAATGCCATAAAGGTATGTGCATGGACCCTATTGTTCAGTGTGTACAAATTTTTGGGACCGGTGCAACAACGGGCCCAGATCCGTGTTTCCAATCGATAAATGGCAGAGGGGACCGGTTTGGAAACTGTGGTCGTCCTACTGATGAGAACCCTGCGTATGTTAGGTGTACAGAAGATAATATGCACTGTGGGAAAATTATTTGTACTGGTGTTGCTAATGTACCAGAAATAAAAGAGCACTATACAGTGATCCAGATCCCTCATGGAGAAGAATGGTGCTGGACCACGGATTCCTATGAAGGTGCTGATAGTGCCGATATTGGGGATGTGAAAGAAGGCATGCAGTGTGGTAATAAGAAAACCTGCCAGAAACATGTATGTGCAGAAGCCACTGAGGTCACATTTGAATGTAACCCAGAAGTAACCTGTAATGCGAAGGGAGTCTGCAATGATTTAGGGAACTGTCATTGTGACTTTGGCTTTGAACCCCCTGACTGCACAAAGGCAGGAAATGGGGGTAGTGTTGACAGTGGCCCTGTTGGTGGGCCAGAAGAGGAAGGTCCACCAGAAGGTGAAGGTGGCGGTGAAGGTGGTGAAGGTGGTGGAAATGAAACCGTTAGCCGAAAGCAAGAAGTGGCTCTAGATGTAACACTATTAATCTTTATTATATTAATTGTAATAATCCTAGCAATTATATTGATTTGCTGCTTCCGCATGTTTAAACGCTCAAAAGCTGCACCAGCACCTGCACCAGAAGCAGCACCAGCACCAGAAGCAGCACCAGCACCTCCTGCAGAAGGACCACCTCCAGAAGCTCCTGCAGAAGGACCACCTCCAGAAGGAGCACCACCTCCAGAAGAAGCGCCACCTCCAGAAGGAGAGGCCCCAGCAGAGCCACCGCCGCCGGAAGAACCACCAGCAGAACCGGCACCAGAGTAGTATGAGCAGGACTCCAAATACAGCAAATTCCTCAAGCACTGAATGGGAATGAGAGGCTCAGAAAAGAAAAGTTAAATGAGAACTGATGGCTTCAGTGGCTCTGACTGCCATGCTACAGTCTAAAAATACACTAATGTGGAAAAGGAATTCCTCCATTTTTATTATTCTTTTAAATAAATGTTTGATATAGTAAATATTTTAGTACTTTTTGCTTTTACACATTTTGTTTGAACTTATCACATGTACCTTTGGACATCAATGTCCTTGTCTCTTTGGGTCATTTCAGTCACCAGAAACTGTTTTTCAGGACATGCTCTCTTTCATGTAAGTCATTTGACATATGGTACAGTATGCTCCTGAATTATTACCATCACTGGGATTTTCATTTCAAACAACAGCTATTTATTATGCAAGGGCATTTGGTCACATGTGCTTGATTGTTCTAACTTGCCTAATAAATGTGCATTTATCAAGCAAGAAGTTTAAAAAAATCCAGAAATAAACATTGTATTGTATTCATGTTAGACATGTCTTCATGTTCTGAATAGGGCAGTTATTCAGAACTTCGTTCTGTGACTCTGTGGGAGGGGCTGCATCCGATAAGAAAGAAGACCCTAGTGGTCCCTGGGTTAAGAAGCCAGCATTGAAGGGAAGCATCTTTCCAAATCTGATAGATGTGTGATATGATATATATATGTCTACTTTATTACTATATCCCAGTATTTCTGGATGCTTCCTACAGCCATACTCCCTAATTACCCAAAACATTTTTTTTCTTCCAGTATTTTCTTCCAGAGTATTTTTCCTAAACCTCCTTTGTTCTAATTGTCTAGCGATGAAGTTCACACTCCCAGACATCTCACAGCCAAAGAACATCACCTAGAGCTAGGTAATTGTGTTTATACTAATTTTATAATAGTATAAAGATACCTATCCACAGTGCTAAGTACGTGTATAAAATTGAAATTTTTCTCATCTATTTTTTATTTTAAAAATATTTAAATTAATAACTTATTGATTGACCATCAGCAGGAACCTTTCCTATATAGAGAGGCAACAGGGTGCTGGAAGGAAGAGTTATTTCTCTGGGAAGAAAGTGCAAAGCAAAATATTTACGTTACTCATTCTGTGCCAGGTACGGTGTTAACCATTTCACATTCATTGTCTTAATTTAACCCTCTCAGGATTGGGGATGTGGCTCAGTTCTAGAGTGCTCGCCTATCATACACATATCCCAGGTCCAATCCCCAGCACTGCAAACATCAAAATGAAACCTTTTAACTTCCCAATGAAACTTCCATCTTGTCCATGAAAAAACAGATCAAAGAGTTTGCTCTCTTGGGCTAAGGTTGTGGCTCAACGGTAGAGAGCTCACCTAGCATGCATGAGGCCCTAGGTTTGATCCTCAGTACTGCATAAAATTAAAATAAAGGTATTGTGTCAACCTACAATTAAAAAAATATAATGAAGAAATTTTTAAAAAGTTTGCTGTCAAGCTAGATAATAAGTGGTGGAACCTGCACAACTCCACAGGTATGACTGAACTTAAGATTTTCTATTCCCCATGAGTCCTTCCCTTCAATAAAAAATGAGAGGAAGATGTTTGTTAAGTCCTTAATAGCCTTCCCCCACCTCCACATAGTAAACCATTATTATCAGTTTAGTGTCTTTTCAGACCTCCTTCTAGGTAGAAACTATATAGAATTGTTATAAGTTTATACAATGTAAGTAATACTATGCTTTTGTTAAGACTCATTATATCTTGGAGAGGGATCCATGTTACATATAAGCTCTTCAAAGGCAGTGCTGAGGCTGGCTTTGAACTCGCAATTCTCCTGCCTCAGCCTCCCAAGCCACTGGGATTACAGGCATGCGCCACCATGCCCGGCTAGCAGTATAGTTTTTATAATCCCAAATCACACCCATAAAACCAGACAAAAACTAGGATGTCAAAATCAAACCCTGCAAACAGCAACTACAATAAAAACACTGATAGACCTCCTACCAACTGAGAAATATAGGTGGATAAGGACAAATTATGTGTAATTCTAAGACCTGAATGATATTAGCATCCTTAGGTGAGAAAGCAGAGATGAGAATGAGGTGTTTGTTGGATCTTAGAACAGAACTCCTAAATATCCAATAGATACTGGAAAACACAGCAAGCCAATTTGAAAATAATCGCCTGAAATTGACTCTTTTTTTTTCCATTGGTACTTTTTATTGGTATTTTTATTGAACCAGGGGTGCTCTACCACTGAGGTACATCCTCAATCCATTTTATTTCATAATTATATATATATATTTTTTTTTTTAATAATTATTATTTTTTGCAGTGCTGGGGATTGAACCCAGGGCCTTGGGCTTGCAAAGCAAACACTCTACCAACTGAGCTATATCCCCAGCCCTCTATATTCTTTTTAATTGCCAAATTTCAGGTTTTGCAAATGTATTTTTTGAGTCAGTCTCATAAGTGGCCCAGTCTGTCCTTAAACCTGTGATCCTCCTGCCTCAGCCTCTTGAGTAGCTAGGATTATAGGTATGTCCTACCACATCCAGTGATACTTTCATTACTGGGAGAATGCAAGGGTTTCACTATAAGGTCTGAAGAAGCTAGAGAAATCGAGAGCCTATGAGCTTTTTAAATGAATCTTTCAAGATAAAGTCTTATACTATAGAGAACCTACTGGGAGCTGAATTCAAACTGATGAGGATAAACAGGTAAAGAAAGAGATTTTAAGTAGAAATATCTTCATTGTTTTATTAATATGCTGTTTACCATTAGGTCTGGGATGTGGTCTTTACCATGTCTATGTAGTATCTTGGTGTTCCCATTATCCTTAATGTAGCCAATTGTGAACTGTAACCCCATGATGGCTGCTGAGTAACCCACGCTGGTTTTCTCTGCATACTTTTCTAGCACACTATATAGAAACAAACCATTAGAGTGGTATGTGGTGCTTTACAACTGGACTCTGGTGACATCAGCATCAGGAATATACCTGATATCTCTGATAATTGGCTTGAGATAAACTAGGTTCTTTCTGGTTTTGATAAAGTCACTTTTGTCTTGACTACTACTAAAACCCTCTTCCTCTGGCCCAAATTGTGGGAGTTCACTAGTCTTGCTGCTGCCTGGGACAAAACTTCAGTAAGTCTCCAAGAAATTGCAGTATGTGCAATACTGGATTCATTTGCTTCTTTATTTAGTCCCATAGCACCTTAGGGCTGGTTCTCATATACTGGGACTGGGTATTTCCAGAACAACAGATAAGCCAGCCAGAAGACCAAAATGAGTAAGAGGAAGGAAGTTTTTGCAGGGGAAATCGTGGTTGGCCACTTAACTGTTTATGAGGAGTGGTGGCCTGTATATTACATGTTTTCAGCCTGCCACAGGAGTATGGGGAAGCATAGGAATGATCCCAGAAGCCTAGTATGATTCCTCCCATAAAAAAGAACCAAAATAAAGAAGCTGGGTGTGCTGGTAGTCCCAGCTACTCAGGAGGCTAAGGCAGGAGGATCGTTCAAGTTCAGCCTGGGCAATACAGTGCAACCCTGTCTCAAAAAAGAAAAAGAAGAAAAGAGGAGGAGGGGGGAAAGAGGAGGCAAAGAGGAGGAGGAAAAGGAAGAAGTAGTGCAGGGAGGAGGAGGAGGAAGACAACAGCTATTTCACTAGTGGTTTCAGCAGAGCATTGGAGTGGAGTGGGAATACTGCACAGATACTGCAGAGCATGAAGATATACTACAGCCTTAAAAAGGAAGGGTTTAAGCACACAGCACTACTGTTGGGTCTCTCAGGATACATTCTGAATCAAGAGGGACTTTGTTCAGTGGGGAGAAAAGGCGGTTCCTAGCCCTTACCACCACAGACACCTGAGGCATTTACTAATGGAGAATCCTATGGCCCCTGTAGGCCCTGAGCATAATTTATGGAGCTTCCCTGTCACCACACTACTGCACTGCCCTGGAGAAAGAGCACAGTCCACGTTCTTCCTTCTCCACCCAGCATGGAGTCACCTTGACACCCACCACTCCCTGCGTCCTGTGAAGCAGCTGAGCAGCTGCCCCTACCAGCCAGGAGATCCTGGAAACTGCCCTTTCACAGCTCCAGGAAGCGCCTGGGCAGTCCACCTTGAGTGGCTCATCTGCAAAGGCCCCAAGAAAACAACTGGGTGGCACTACCCACCCTGTTGCTCCACTGGACATACCCAGGTGGCCCTGCCCATCCACCCCTGGCCTAAGGAAAAAGTCGGGTGGCCCTTCACACACTTCCACTATCCCAGAAGCAGCCAGGTGCTGCTTGCCCCATCCTTGCATCCTCAGTCTCCAGAAGGTAGCCAAGCAGCCTGCCCTGAGTGACTCAGCCCACAGAGGTCCAGGGAGACAAATAAGCTGCCCCATCCACCTGTGACCCCAGGAAGTGAGCAGACTTTTCTGAGCGGTTTGGCACAGCGAGGCCCTCAAGAAGCAACTGGGCAGTCTCTCCCACCCCAAAAAGCAGCTGAGCAGCCTATTATCAGAAGCTCAGCACAGTGAGACCCTGAGAAGCAGATGCTCATCCCCACAAACCCACTCTGGGTCCTAGGGAAACAGTTAGACAGACCTTTCTAAGCAGGATGGCCATCAGAGGTCCTGTGAAGACATCTGTGCAGACCTCAGACACTGAGAAGCAGCCCATCTGGGCACATTGGTGTGGCCTGGTTCCTATGAAGCCCTCAGACACCAATAGGCACCCCATTTCACTACCAGGAACACTACACCATATCCAGCTGGGCCCACCAAGGTGAACCCACCCTCACACAACCTACAGAAACTGATAGGCAACCCATACCCACAGCTTGGTGCAGCATGCCCAGAAGTACAAGTGAACTTGTCTTGCCTAAGGGAGCTGCATCCCAGTTGGCAATGAAATCCTCCAACCCCTGTTAGCCTTGGCCACAGAAACACCTACATATATTAAGAAGGTTGACTATAGCTAATTAAGTTACATGGATACTACACTAAAGCACCCATTAGGAACCAAAGCCAATGTAGCATATACTGTCAGCAGAAAGATAGCAAACACATTTCCAGCAAAAAGTTTTTATTTATTTATTTAGTAACTATGAAAGCCATCCTGTAAAATTGGTAGAGGCAAATGACCTATCAGATGCACAAATACCAATGTAGGACACAGAAAGCATAAAAAAAAGGTAACATGACACCTCCAAAGGTCCTCAATAACTCTAGTAACAGACCCCAAAGAAGAGGAAACAAATTGAACAATGAATTCAAAAAGAATGATTTTGAGAAAACTTCAAAGATACAGGAGTACATAGGTAGACAGTTCAACGAAATTAGGAAGGAAATTTATGACATGAATGAGAAATTCAGAAGAAAAGAGAAAACATAAAAAAGAACCAATCAGAAAATTTGGAACTGAAAAACTCAACAAATGAAACAGAAAATACAGTCAAGACCCCCCAGGTCACAGCAAAACAGATCAGGAATAAGAAAGACTTTCTGAACACGAAGAGAGAGTTTTTGGAATAACCCGGTCAGGTTATTTCAAAAGGTGTGTGGGGGGGGGATGGGAGGAGAAGAAAGAAGGAAAGAGAGGTATAAAGAAAAGAAAGAGAATGAGAAAAGGATAAAGAGGAGGAGGAGAGAGGGAGAGAAAGAGGAAGGGAAGAGGGACATGAAGAGTGAGAATGAGAGAGAGAGAGAGAGAGAGAGAGAGAGACAGACATACACAGAAGAGAGAGAGAAGGAAGAGAAGGAAAAAGAAAGAGAAAAAAAGAATGAAGAAAGCCACTTAGACTTATGGGACACCATTAAGTGAACAAACATTTGCACTATCAGGATTCTAGGAGAAGAGAAGGGAAAATGCATAGAAAACATATTCAATGAAATATCTGCTGAAAACTTTCCAAAGCTTGGGAAACAGATATCAAGTTTAGGAAACTCAAAGGACCAAAAAGATTCTATCCTCAACATTATAGTCAAACTGTCAAAAGTACAAGGCAAAGAATTCTAAAAACAGCAAGAAAAAAACATTAGGTCACTTATAAGGAAATCCTCATTAAACTAACAACAGACTTCTCAGTAGAAACCTTACAAGCCAGGAGAGAATGGGAAGACAAATTCGAAGGCCAGAAAGAAAAAAATTGTGAACCATGAATACTATACCCAGCAAAGCTGTTGTTAAGAAGAACTCATCACCACCAGAGTGACCCTAAGGGAGTCCTGAATTAGAAGTGAAAAGATAACTCTCATCATGAAAACATGCAGAAGTACAAAACTCAACAGTAGTGCTGATACACAAAAGAGAAAGTGTCAAACCCTATCATCAATACAAATAGCCACCAAACTACAAAGATGAAGAGAAAGAAAGGATATACAAAACAACAGAAAAAAATTAACAGAATGACAGAAGTATGTCTTTATGAATAATAACCTTGAAAAAAAATTTTGAGATGGAATCCAGTTGTAAAGCACCACATACCAGTCCCAGGCTGGTCTTGAACTCCTGAGCTTAAGTGATCATCTAGCCTCAGCTTTCTGAGTGCTGAAAACTCAGGCATGTGCCACCACACTTGGATCATAACTTTGAATATAAATGAATTTAATTCCCCAATGACCTGGACAGGCTGAATGGTTAAAAAAAAAAAAAAGACACAATGATATATTGCATATAAGAAACTTACTTCAGCAGTAAAGACATACATGGACTTAAAAGTGAAGAGATGGAAAAAGATATATTAAACGTATGAAACCAAAAGTGAGCAGGAGTAGTTATACTTCTATCAAATAAAATAGACTTTAATTCAAAGCTGTAAAGAAGTCAAGAAATAATGACAAAGGGATTAATTCAACAAAGGAAAATAACAATTGTAAATACATATATGCAACAAATGCTAAAACACCCAATTATATGAAGTAAACATCATTAGATTAAAATGAAAGATAGACTCTAACATAATAATAGTTGGGGACTTCAATATCCCACTTTCATCAATGGACAGATCATCCAAACAAGAAAAATCAACAAAAAAATTATACTATATACTATGGACCTAACAAAGATTTACATAATATTTCATCCAAGAGTTATAGAATATACATTCTTCTCATCAACACATGGAACATTCTCCAGTAGAGACCATACATTAGTCCAATAAACAAGTCTCAGCAAGTTTTAAAAAACTGAAATCATAATATGTATATTCTCTGAACACAGTGGAGTAAAATTAGTAGTAAACAACAAGAGAACTTCAGAAATTGTGCCAATATATGAAAATTAACATACTCTTGGAAAACCTATGGGTCAATGAAGAAATCGGAAGGGAAGTTTAAAAATTTCTTGAAACAAGCTGGGCATAGTGGTGCACGCCTGTAATCCCAGCAATTTGGGAGGCTGAGGCAGGAGGATTGCAAGTTCAAGGCCAGGCTTGACAATTTAGCAAGATTCTCAGATACTCAGTGAGACCCTGTCTCAATATAAAAAATAGAAAGAACTGGGGATGTAGCTCAGTGGTAAAGTGTCCACAAGTTCAATCCCCCCATACCAGAGAAAAAATTATTGAAGCAAACAAAACATGAAAACACAATATGCTAAAACCTATGAAATACAGGAAAACAGTCCCAAGAGGGAAGTTTAGAGAAAGAAGCCCGTAAATCAAGAAAGTAGAAAGATTTTAAAGAATCAACTCAAGGAACCAGAAAAGCAAGAACAAATTAAACTCAAAACTGGTAAAAAGAAATAACTAGGTTTAGAGTAGAAATAAATGAAACGGAGGCTAAAAAAAAAAATACAAAAGACAAATGAAACAAAGAGGTTGTTAATATGAAAGATCAATGAAACAGATTGTTTCTTTGAAAAGAAAAACAAAATTGAAAAACATTTAGACTAACCATGACAAAAAGAGAAAATGCAAACAAATCAGAGATGAAAAAGGAGACATTACAACTTATAGCACAGAAAGAAAAGATCACTAGGGATTATTATAAACAACTATATGTCCCCAAATCGGAAAACCTAAAAAATGCATATATTTCTGAACACATATAACTTACTGAAACTGAATCATAGACTGAATCAGTAATAAAAATTCTCTCAAAAAGAAAACTTAGGACCAGATGGCTTCATTGCTGAATTTTACCAAACTTTTAAAGAAAATCTAAAACCATTCTTTTCAAACTATGACACAGAACTGAAAGGGAATCAACTCCCTTATTCTACAATGCCAGCATCACTCTGATACTGAAACCAAATAAGGCACAGTGAGAAAAAAAACTAGAGACCAATAATCCCTGATGAACACAGACACAAAAATTCTCAACAAGATAGTAGCAGATTCAATCCAACTGCATAAAACTATTGTACACCATGATCAATTGGGATTTATCTCAGGGGTGCAAGGACAGCTCAACACACAAATTGCTAGACACAATGACATCACATCAACAGAATGAAGGATAAAAACCACGTGACACACATGACCACACGAAGCATAAAAACCATCTCAACAGATGCAGAAAAAGCACTTTTCATAATAAACCCTCAAAAAACTATGTATGAAGAAATGTACCACAACAGTCCATCACAGTCATAGTGTTTCTACTGGGAGAAGCCAATTACAATGCCTGTATCAGATGTAAAGTGCAAGATACTGGGCTACGTTACATATTTATCTTGGCCTCAGGGAAAAGACACTAGGGCTACAGATAAGGATGTTTGACTGGGCTCCTTAGATTCCTAAGGACTAATCTCTTTTTCTTGTTTTGCTACTTGTGTATTACAGGAAAGGCCTACTGATGCTTCTAGAACTTGCTATTCTTTTTGAAAGCTAATCCCTGACCTTTCATATTCTGAATCTCATAACTGCTCCCCCATAAACTAAAGAGCATGTACTATTCAGCAGATAAGATAGGGAAGTGCCTTTAGCTCAGATACAGAGGGAATTTTAGGGCAAGGATCAAAATCCATCAATTTAAGCCAAGGGTGGTGGTGCACACCTGTTATTCCAGCAACTCAGGAGGCTGAGGCAGGAGGATTGTGAGTTCAAAGCCAGTCTCAGCACCTTGCGAGGCCCTAAGCAACTTACTGACACCCTGTCTCAAAATAAAAAATAAAAAGGGCTGGCAGAGTGGTAAAGGGCTGCAGGCTCAAATCCCGGTACAAAATAAAACAAACAAACAAAAACCCATCAATTTATTTATTTATTTATTTATTTATTTAATTTTATATTTTTTTGGTACTGGGGATTGAACCCAGGGGCACTCCACCACTGAGCCACATCCCCAGCCCTATTTTGTATTTTATTTAGAAACAGGGTCTCACTGAATTGCCTAGGACCTCACTAAGTTCCTGAGGCTGGCTTTGAACTCGCGATCCTCCTGACTCAGCCTCCCAAGTCGCTTGGATTACAGGCGTGCGCCACCTCTCCCGGCTTAAACCCATCAATTTAAATGAGGTAAAAGTCTTTTCGAGGACAGTCTTAGGAGAACAAAGTGGTAGATCAAAGACCATGCCCACAATTCTGAGGGCTTAAGGATTTGAAGTGATTTGTGTGGTAGAGTAGGAAGTGGTGTAAGCAGCACTGGGCAGCAGAAGCCTGTGAACTACCCATAGATCCACAAAACTCTGCTCTATAACCTTTAGTTTCAGTGGCTCAAAAGAATAACAGGTTCCAGGGAGTGTGAGAAAAATCTGCTCCATGGGGTGGGACTGAAGGGGAAAAGTTATCACTGTCTTCTTTTCTTAGAGCCCAATCCTAGAACACAGAATTGGCTGGACCTTTGAAATCTTCCCCTCCTTGGTATATTTCTCTATGAAGACAGCAGAAGCTCAGGTAAGTACTAAAATTTTGAGGAAAGATGCGCACGCGCACACACACGCACACACACAAACACACACACACACACACACACACACATACACAAAGGTGCACAAGAAGTGCAGAAGACAGATGTTGTCTTGTCATGTAACACTCAGGTGGGAAACAGTTATTCTTCTGGCTGAATAGCTGGGAGCTTTGACCAAACAACTGTGTTACTGACAAAGGTTGAGCCCAGGAAAGGAAAAAGAGAGAGAGGTCCTGGATCATTGGCTGTTTCACCTGGGCTATGACAATGACATCAACAGTAATTTTGTCTCCCTCCTGACACATTCTATGAAATCACAGGTAACTTTTGGAATGACTTTATTCAGTAATTCTCATATGGGGTGTTTGAGAATGGGCCCTCCCTAGATTAAGTTGCAGTATGTTATCTTCCTGCTGACTCTTTTTCTAGGGATATAAATGGAATCTCTTTATTATCAAAGAGCTATCTCTAGGAACCTGATAATGTTCATAAGACTAGAAGAAAAAGTAGAAAAGGTGGCCTAGATCCTGCTCAGATAGGAAAATGGAAGATTATTAATTTTAAGCAAAAGAAAGGACTATTGTCCCTGTTACACATCAAAATGGGAAGCTGAGCTTGGATAAGCCTTTTACACCAAATGACTGCTACTATGATGGGTATTCAGAGGCTTACAGAGATTCTCTTTTGATTATCAGCACTTTCTCAAGGAAAAGGGGAATTGAGATAGATAGATAGATAGATAAAAATAATTTTGGGTATATTGTTTACATATGGTTTCTGGCCTACCTATAGAATCAGGTGAGTCCTGTGTGGTCAGTGGGGATGAACAAGAAGGGCTTCCAACCGCTTCACAACTTCGGAGCAGAAGAGAATCCAGTCCCCGTGTCATCTATGTATGGTCACTTCCCAAATATACAGAACTGTTTATTGTCAATCACAATACAATCACATTTCATTAATGTGAAATAATGTGAATAAACAACACACAGTAATAGATGTCCACACATCAGTCAAGTTTTAGATGAAGGAGCTAAGTGTGCAAGTAGTATTTACTGGGTTAAAGATATGGACAGAGAGAAATCCAGTGCAAATACCCCTAAAAGTGCCAAAAACATTTCAATCTATTTTTTGGGAAGTGTGAAACATGTTGTTTCTATAACTATTGACCAAAAGCTTAGGAAGCTGGGCCATGAATTTTTCAGTGATATCCTACTAAGAATAAAGCCGTTGTTGAATCTTTCTCGCATGAAGAAATAACCCATTTTTCAGCTCTCCTGGCTCATGAGCTTAGCTATAGCTTGGGAATAAAGCATAACTGTGTGGCCTACAAGTTCCAGGGCCAGAACCTCTGTACTACACAATGAATTTATTACTATAAATATGGACTTTGATCAGATGTATGAGAACAATGCTGACTGCTTGTTTAACAAACCTGACCTCTAGAGCTCCTTTGGAAACCAATATTGAGCAAATACTACAGTGTGGATGAGTGGCTTCCCAAACTACTATAATGGCACCTCCATGTGGTGCCAGACGGGCACATACAAGCAAGACAGTACCCCTTGCAAAGAACAAGGTTATTGTTACCAGGGCCAGTACTAGAGAATTAGTGCTATAAAATCTTTGGAAAGGATACAAGGGTCACCTGGAAAAGTTATCATTATCTAGGGAATATGCTTGGAAACCATGGCAGTGAGTCTAAAAGAATATTTAAGTTCTGTGTAAAAGGATCTAAGGCTCCACACATTGAAAAACACCGCGCACCCAGTACCCCATACAAGAAAGGAGGTGTGAAGATGTTTTTGAAGCCACAGAAAGGGCTGATGAGAGGGGAGGTGAAGGATAGTATTCTATATGGTCCACAGAAGATTTGCACCATCAAACCTACTTAGATATCACTCTACTCCACTATGACCACAAACTGAAAAAGTGTCACGGGAGGGGTGTTTCTGATAATTTTAAGAACTGCCTCCATGTCTATGGCCATTGTCTCTTCTAGGGTTAGTGGGACAGACTGAACAGTGGCTCAGCTGCACATGTCACCTCTGACTCTCATTATGACCAAAAACCCAAAAACCCCTGGTAATTCTTTTTTAATTGATTTATTTTTAATTGGTGCATTACAGTTATACATTAAAGTAAAATTCATTATGATACGTTCACACATACACAAGTTTGGTTAATTTCATTCTGCTGTTCTTCCCGTCCCTTTCCCATCCCTCCTCCCTTTCCCTCATTCTTCCTCTACTCTTCTGTTCTCCCTTCTGTTTTCATGAGACTGTTTCCCAACAACCCACACTTTTAATACCTTATTTTTCTCTAACTTCCATATATAAGAGAAACACTCAACCCTTCACTTTCTGAAATTGGCTTATTTCACTTAGCATGATGTTCTTCAGTTCTACCCATTTGCCAGAAAATGTCATAATTTCATTCTTCTTTATGGCTGAATAAAACTCCATTGTATAAATATATACAACATTTTCATTATCCAATCATCTATTGAGGGATACTTGAGCTGGTTACATAACTTGGCTATTATGGATTGTGGGGCTATAAATATTCATATGCATGTATCACTATAGTATGTTTTTAGTTCTTTTGGATAAATATCAAGGACTGGGATAGCTGGGTTATATGATGGGTCCATTCCTGGTATTTTCAGGAATCTCTATATTGCTTTCCAAAATGGTTGTGCTAATTTGCAGTCCAATCAACAATGCATAAGTGTACCTTTTCCCCCATGTCCTCATCAGCATTTATTTTATTATTTCTATTTTTGATGATTGCTATTCTAATTGGAATGAGATAAATTCTCAGGGTAGTTTTGATATACATTTCCCTGATTGCTAAGGATGTTGTACATTTTTACATATATTTGTTGGCCATTTGCCAACAAATTTCTTCTTTTGAGAAATGCCTGTTTAATTCATTCGCCCATTTACTGACTGGGTCTTTTGGTTTTTTGGTATTTTTTTGAGTTCTATATATATTCTGGATATTAATCTCCTGTCAGAAGAGTAGCCAGGATTCTTCTATTCTGTAGGCTCTCTCTTCATGCTCCATTTCATTTGCTGTGCAGAAGCTTTTTTATTTGAAACTATTCCACTTATTCTTGATTTTATTTCTTGAGTTTTAGGGGGTCTTGTTAAGGAAGCTGGTATAGGATATGGTTATCCAACATTTTTCCCAAACCATTAGTGAGAAATAATTCCAGTTCCTGGATATTCCAGTATTATAATTTCAAAGAATGGTGGGGGAGCTAGTAGCAAAAGTAATAGTAGACTCTATTGGATCTAGGCCTCTGCTATAGACTCTTTTCTGTGAGCATAATAGTGGTGTCTGGGTATCAGCATCACGTTGAGCCTCTTGCTTTAGTTGGTGGAACCTGTGCTGTGTCCATCCATGTACCCCACAGTGGAGCAGACCCTGGGATGCCACTGTTAGAGCCTGGAGGAGAGGCAGGGGTAACGGGATACACTCTTCAGGTTTGCAGAGATCCAGGAATCAGCCCACAACTCTTATTTATGAAGCATGGTTACATTCCTCTATCTCAAACATCAAGATCTGGTATCTATTTTTTATATTTTTCTGGCTCTTTCTAAACCCACTCTTTATATCTTAACATACTGACTAACAGCTGGTCATATTTCTTAGTATATACATGAGGACAATGAAGTGGCTTCAATGCCCCTCCTTCAAAACCCATTTCTTGGAGAAAACTGCCTTATCAGTCTATCTTCAATCTGATAAAAGAGGAGAATCATTCCATTACCTCCCACCCCCTACATTCACTAAGAAAGGTTAATTAATCTCAGTTCACTCTGGATTGGAGAGAATCAGGATTACCAGTGTTTCATAAGAATGTGCCCTGGTAGACCTTTTCTGTTGTTGTTGTTGTTTTCATCTATTCATCTCTTAAAAATACATCAATAAAATGAAGTTGACCAGAGATACATATGCTCTGGAGTGCACAGCAGCACTTTTACCAAAGCATCTACCCTGCTCTGAGGAAAATTTCACGTTCTTCATAACTAAACTTAAATAATACACATTCTCTTTTCCTTTCGGGGGTGAGGGAATTGTGCTTACTGAGTAATGTCAGTGTAAGAGAGTAGGATAAGAGGGTATAAGAAGAGAAATCCTGGATTTTGAAGGTGTTACCTGGAGAACATAAAGGGCCATGTGTAGCTTGGTGTCCTGTGGCTTGGTCAGCTTTATGATTATCAGCACAACAGCTATGAATACAGAACATATAAATTCTGTTGTTAGTCCTCACTGCCTGAAGCATAAAGTTCCTCAGTACACATGTCTGAGCATTATTAGAATAGAAGGTATGGTCTCATTGAAGAACAGTAGTGAGATTAACCAGTTATGCAAATCAAAGGCCTCTGACTTCTAGTCCTTACTGATTAAACTTTGCAGATGATTAGTGTGACAACAGTGGCAAGATATACTAGGAAGATAATAAATTTTTTTTCTGTACTAGAGATCGGACACAGGAGCACTTAACCACTGAACTATGCTTACAGCCATTATTTCATTTTATTGGTACTAGGGATACCCAGCCCTTTTCTAATTTTTTGTTTTGACACTGGGTTTCACTAGTTTGCTGAGGGTATTGCTAAGTTGTTGAGGCTGGCCTGGAACTCCTGATCCTCCTGCCTCAGCCTCCCAAACCACTGGGATCACAGGTATGCACCACAATGCCCAATCTTTTTTTTTTTTTTTTGCGGGGCTGGGGATTGAACCCAGGGCCTTGTGCTTGCAAGGTAAGCACTCCACCAACTGAGCTATATCCCCAGCCCCATGCCCAGTGTCTTTATCTTTTGAGACAGGGTCTTGCTGAATTGCCAAGACTGACTTTGAACTTGGATCCTCCTACCTCAGCTTCCCAAATAGCTGGAATTACAGGTGTGTGCCATTGTGCCCAGAAAAAGATAATAATTTACACTATTTAGAGTATCAGAATTTATCAAGGTCTTTCATAAACATTATCCAATCTGATCCTCACTATCAACTTAAAAGGCAGGTGTAAACAGATGAATTCTGTCATAGCAGGTAATCTTCCCTCTCATATCAGCTTGTACTTCATGCCTAATTGTCTTAATTTCAATATAAAAAGGAAAAAAGAGTTGGGGGGACAGGGAAAACTGGAAATAAGGGTGGGGCCAACATAAATTTTATAAGCTGGACAGGAATCTGTAGTCATCTGCCTTGGTGAGATCACTTTGTCTGATCAGAACCCAGTATACTGTTGCCCTTTTCACTCCCCACCTCTTCCTGTTAAGTACCTACCTGGGCCCCAGCAGCATAAGAATGTCACTGGGTAGAAGCGCACTTGCTGCTCCACAACGTGAATCACGACCTGCTGTTCATTCCCCAGAAAGTCTGATGACCTCACAAACTTCTTACAGAATGTCTGCACTTGGAGGAGTAAGACCTAAACATGGGTGTAGCAGTGAGCATTTCTGCCTAAGGCTTAGTAAAAATTCCCATCATTTTAGAGGATCATTTTCTAAGTATCTTGCAACAGGAGAGACCAGGTTTTATCAGCTGAGACCAGGCTTTTTCTGACAGAAAATTACTCAGCCCTCCCACCTCCAAGCTAAATCATAATATACTCAAGAAGTTTAAAAGTAAGCTCTAACTAGATCCTCTCTTTTAAAAAAATTTCACTATTTTTAGTTATATATGACAGCACAACTAGACTCTCTTTTTAGATATTTTATTAAAGATTGTGCTAGAAAGTATAATCCCTGTAAGTACTTTGGCTCCATGGCTGATCTTATACTCAATTCTAAGCAAAAAGTTTTAGTAAGTCTTTTCTTGCCCTTAGATGAAGACAGATTTTCTTGCCCTTCCATTTGTCAGCTCTCTGAATTAGGTTTAGGCAATGAAAGAAATACAAATCAGGTTATAAATGCAATGTCATTTTTTTGTAGGAAGTAAGAAGGTGATAATCTTGGTAACAAATCTTCCCAAATCTGAATTTTTGCCTTAATAACCCAAATCCATTCTCTAATAACTCAATTACTTAATCAAGTGCAGTCACAGTCTTCTTTCCCCACAAATAGAAGAATCAAAAGGAGGCAGGAACCTACTTGGGAGTATTTATGTCTAATTATCTGTTCACTTAAAAAGAATCTGGAATGCTAATTCTGAATGCCCACTGAGGCCTGAGCTATTCTCTAAGTAGCAAAAAAGAATTTTTAGAATTCCAGGTCTTGGGGGTGGGGGCGCCCATCTTTATTGTCAATCAGTTCCAAGAAATCCATTTTAATATAAACTAATCATCCTTTACAAATTTACTGATCTGGGCTGAACTATCTCCATAGCTTATTTTTAATCTGCCGAAGGAAATTCCCCATAATTATATCTGGCTTACAGGTGATAGTAAAACAAAACACCGTAGAATGAACTTAGTCTGTAGGTAGTCAGTAATTCCTCAACTAGAATAGGAGGAGAGGAGAAAATGATACTGAAAAGAATGCAGATGTGGCAAGTAAAAAGGCACATTACCTTACTACTTTTGTACTAAGCAGTTATGTACACATAACTTACTATCACTTGGCTGATCATTTTAATTCTACATCATTCTGGTGATATCAAATAAGTGCATGATAATTGCATAAGCCACTCAGCATTTAAACCCCAGTTAGACACAGTATAAGTGTAAACTTATGGTGGCTAAAAAAGAATTAAGAAAAGAACACTCCTGCATTATTTGGAAAATTATATCAAATTATGTCAAAGCAAAGCCCTATGTCCTGGAATGTCATTTTGTATAAGGGATATACTTGAGTCATGAGTTTTCTGGTCTGGTCCTCCATGGGGATCAACAAAACATGAATTAGTTCTAGAGTAAACATAATTTTCATGAAATGAACTCTTGTATTTTTGTGTTTTGAGACAGGGTCTCACTAAGTTGCTGAGGGTCTCACCAAGTTGCTGAGGCCGGCCTAGAACTCATAATACTCCTGCCTCAGCTCCCAAATAAGTTCTTTTTTCCACTCATCATCTGATTTGAATACCAAAAAAACTGAAGTGCTGTAATTACATTGTTAAGATCTCTTGGACACTTTCTTGGTTCTAGGACCATAGAAAGTAACTCTTGGTCCTATCTTCCCCAGGCCCTGGAAATATTAGTCTGTCTCCTTCAGTCCCCCCCTCTTTCCACAAAGGTGGGAAGAGTAGTACTATACCATAATAGTTAGGAGGCTAAGTAAAAAGCTAGCCAAGAAAATGGTGATACTATAAAAATAAAGTATGCTGCAGACAGATGTGTTGGCAGAAGGCAGGAGTTCGGCCATGACTGATGGTGGTGAGTGCATCAGGATACACCTAGGAAAAAAATCAATGGACAGTACATCTATAGATGTCAAACACAAGATATTCACTCAGTGAAACAAATAAATGAATATGTAACTGCACTTATCATTTTGCTAACTCTTCCCCATAAGATTTTGTTCCTTCTCACAGACACATTATCTTGTATTCATTTGTGTTACATTTTTATTTGTGTATTTTTAGTCTTGACTACACCTTGTTTCACAGCCCTTTTCCAATACAAGCACCTTGGACAGAAAGTATGTAAAAAGTCTTTCTAGGTTTATTATAGAAAAGAACAGACATAATGCATGATGAAAATGACAGATTTGGTTCTTTCTTACCTGTTGCTCTGACTGAAGTTGTGGAAACATTCACTGGCATTGCCCAGACAGAATACAGGTGTCATCAATAGTAGAGGTATCAGGCTGGGAGGAAAAAGGTCACCATCCCAATATCCAGCATTTTTCATGTTTTCCCCCTTTGCAGAATATCTTCCCACCCACAACTGCATCACCCCACTGATCTCCACAAATATATACACACTTAATTATTCAACAAATACCTTGAATTTCTTAAGTATCCTTACTTTTCAGTTCCTGGGAAAGTACAGCAGGAAATGGATTTCATACTTAGGTTAATGAACCCTAACAAAGTATCCAGAGAATCTCTGGTACTAAAAGGTCAGATAAAATTCTATATGGGTCAAAATGAAAGGAAAATCTACCAAGGAGCTCTGTGTGAAGCCTGTTTCACTTTTCATGGTAGCCAGGAATAACTTCATTCTCATTAGCCCCTTCCTGAGTGCTTTCCCAAAGTATACCATTAAATAGGCAGCTATTTATCCAGCCAAATATAGCCGACTCCCTGTAAGAGATAAAGATTTAGGAGCAAATGTTACAAAGGCTAAAATCAACCCTGATGTGACTGCCACTTTAGGTGAGATCCAGACCCTTTCTGGACTTTATAATTCTTATAGTCTCACCCAATGTTATAAACTTAATAAGATCTTGAAGACCTTGTATTACAACTCATTATAAGAACAGGAATTTGGAGACCCAAAAACTCAAAGGAATTTGTTCAAGGTCACATAGAGTTGATGATAGAACTGGGGCTAAAATGCAATTCTGTAGCAGCAAACTGATTCCCCAGTTATGTGGGAAAACAACTAATGATCGCTTCCTGCTCATTAAGGGTCTGTGAGGACTTAGGAGTGACAATGGAAATAAAGGACACTGAACTATTTCTTCCTACTGGGGCACTAGAATAATGAGAGTCTATACTTTAGTAAGAGGAAATGAAAAAAAAAATCTTACCTTGACAAAATGAAGGTAATTTGACCAACTCGACAAGTATAATCTATCACCTGTAAAACAAATAAATGTCAAAACTGTCTTATGACATTGCCAATCACATTACAATAAATATCAGATCATCACATACCACTCTACAGAACAAAAGGTTTTCCAAGAGCCCATTTACTCTGTCAAGCAACATTTGCTATAGAATTTGTGAAACAGTCCCTTAGCATTGCAGATGATACAATTTTATCTGTATTATTATATTCTAAAAAAATACAACAACAAGCTGGGCACAGCGGTGCAAGCCTGTAATCCCAGTGGCCCAGGAGGCTGACGCAGGAGGATCGTAAGTTCAAAGCCACCTTCAGCAACTTGGCAAGGCCCTGTCTCAAAATAAAAAAATAAACAAAAGGCTGGGGATGTGGCTCAGTGGTTAAGAGCCCCCAGTTTCAATCCCTAGTACAAAAAAAAAAAAAAAAAAGGTCAAAAGAGAGGCTGCAGGAAGTAGTTTAATATAAGATTTGGGTACCCAAACAAATTTTCTTAGGAAGAAAAACAAATCTGAAATCACACAGTAACCCTCCGTCATTTAATAACAGTTCTTTTTCTCTTTTAGACTCAGAAAGGCGTGGATTTTTTCAGAGTGGATGGGTAGAATGAAGCTCTTTCTATAACATGACCAGCAGAAATTATAACAGGCAAATGTTAATATAATAGTGCAGAACCAAATAAACTCTTTGGATATAACACTTTCAGATTCTAAAAATGAGAACACTTAAATAAAACTCTACTTGTTGCACTGGGCATGTAACACCGTGGTAGTGTCTTTGCTTAGCAAACACAAGGCAAGCACTGCCAAACAAACAAAACTCCTTATGTAGATCAGACACTAAAACATCTAAAAGATCGACCCTTCTAAAAGAGGAGTCATTTCTCCCCAACAGGACTTTAGGATGAAAGATTTTGAACAAGGCATCTTAAATAGGTAACAGAATAGAAAGCCTTTTTCTTTCTATTTTAAGGTAGAAACCATATCCTACTGTGGAATGATCATTAACAACGAATAAGCATTAAGCGAGCAATTAATCATAATTAGAGAAAGGTCACTGATCTTCCTTGAGAAGTCTGGATCAGGAATAGCAATGATTTTAAGTAGGACAGCTGCTGTTGACTTGAGGGAAATATGTAAAATTAGTTTTCAGTGACCTCATCCACCTGCTTCCTGTCTCCTCTTTTTATTCTGGTGGCTATCTGCTCTTTAATTATTGTTCTTACCTGACAATGGATCTCTGATAAAAAGTTTACTGCTAATAGTTTATGGGAGAAGTCTTGCTAGGGTATTTAAAAAAGAATTCAAAGATGAAAAAAAGATCTTTGCAGTTCTTAGTATATAGCTATAATGGCAGAACAATAAGCACTGGGGTTAGTATTTTAGACTAGAGTTTGATTCCTTGAAACCAATGATTTTGCCTGGGTTGAAATTAGTAGTATGTGTATCTGTGTGTATACAAAGCAGAATATCATATATGAGAGCTAATCTCATGTCTCTCCAATTTTTCCTTCAAAGATAAATTATTCCTCTCAGAAACATTCCCCCATGTTGTCTCCATCCTTGGCTTCTGGTCTTGCAGCAACTTCTTCAGGAAATTACTTTGTGGCTGAATAAGTGCTCACAAATTCCAATAAGTCCCCTGGCTTTTGAGTGAATTAGTAAATTAATGAATGAAAATAAAAATGTAAAATACTAACGCTGTTAGTAGGCTGTTGAACTTTTTAAGCGTTCATCTACCTAATGAGAGGAAAATGAATTGTTTATTTGTAGTGTCTTCTAGTTCTAGGATTCTAGGATTATGCAGACAAATACATAAAAGGTAAATAGCCATGGGTCCTTACTAACTTGTAGGGAGCAAGGAAACCATACAAACTGAAGATACAGAAGAATAATTATAATGTTAAATGTCCAGAGATAAACATAAGAAAAAGGACCCAGAATATAGTCCTACACTGTACAATACAGCAGTCACTCATTGCATGCAGCTAAACTAAAATGAAGATTAAATAAAACTTAAAATACATTTCCTCACTCTCACTAGGTACATTTCAAGTGCTCAGTAGCCACATATGTCTAGTAACTACTGAACTGTACAGTGAATAAAATATTTTGATTATTACAAAAAGTTCTATTGAACAGTTCTTTTATTGACTCTAGTATTGTGTTTAGGATGTTGCTTAAGGGACCTCTTTATGTTGGTTTTTCAATGATTTCCTCCTGCCCTTTCTCCTTACAGCAGAGAGAAAGTAGAGAGGGGGAATGAGGGAAGAAGAAAGACAGGAAGGGAGGGAGGGATTTTAAAAACATTCTTTACCCCTGTCCTCCTTCAATAGTGAGCATCTTGAACAGGACTACCAAAAAGCAAGATAAATATCTTAAGAAGTGAGTTGGGCTGGGGTTGAAGCTCACTGGTAGAGTGATTGCTTGGCATGTGTGATGCACTGGATTTGATTCTTAGCACCACATATAAATAAGTAAAATAAAGGTCCATTGACAACTAAAAAATATTTTTAAAAAATTAAAAGAAAAGTGAGTTATAGGGCTGGGGTTGTGGCTCTTGGTAAAGTACTTGCCTCACGTATGAGGCAATGGGTTTGATCCTCAGCACCACATAAAAATAAATAAATGAAGGTATTGTATCCATCTACAACTAAAATATACACACACACACACACACACACACACACACACACATAGGAAGTGAGTCAGATCTCCTTCTGCTTCCTAGTTGCCATGTCCTGAGCTGTTTCCCTCTGCCATGCCCTTCAGTCATGATGTTCTAACTCACCTTGGGACCCAGAGCTACGGAGCTGACTGACCATGGACTGAACTTCTGAAACTGCTGTGGTCAAGAAAAGTTGGAAAGTCATGGCGACACGTTACCGGAACTTCACAACATAACTAAGATGTTCCTGAGTGCTAGAACAACATAATATCTTTTGTCATGCAAAATAATTCTTTGAAGACTGAATTGTAATTATTTATCTATTTGGAAAAAAGCAGTTACTAAAATAAGTACTTCTTAAAAATAAATTTCTTGAAATTTTGAAAAAAAAGAGTCAGATGAAGATTTCCTAGAATCATAGCAACTTAGCACTGGAATGTATATTAAAGACCATATAGGCCAATGCTTCATTTTATGATGAAACACAGAGGCCCAATAAAAGGAGATGATGTGCTTAAGGGCCAGATAGGAGTTAAGTGGCCAGAACAGGATCTAAAAGATAAATCTTCTGATTTACCTCAAATGCTCTTTCTTAAGATTCTATATGCAGACAAATATGTATAAGGACATACAGCCAGGGGTCTTTCCCATGTATTCATCCAAATATTTATTGAGTTTCTTCATGTGCTTAAGAGGATACCACTTTCATTTGTTCTAAAAGAATCTGCGGAAAGGTGTTGGAAGACTTTCCAGATATTTTTACTCTATCATGCTCTTTTTTTAGAAAAAAATTTTTTTTAGTTGTTCATGGACCTTTATTTATTTTTATGTGGTGCTGAGACTCGAACCCAGTGCCTAACACATGTGAGGTAAGCGCTCTACCACTGAACTACAACCCCAGCCCTCTACCACGCTTTTAATGAAAAGTCCCCTTCAAACAAACAAACAAACAAAAAACAAAAGCAAAAAAAGGAGCAGAACAAATACTGCAGAAATAAGATTAAAATATTTAGTAAGATACGTGTAAGATTAAAATATATAAGATTTTTAAAGAAATGAAAATTGAGCCAGGTGCAGTAGAATACACCTGTAATCCTATGGGCTTGGGAAGCTGAGATGGGATGCCAGCCTAAGCAACTTAGCAGGGCCCTAAGCAACTTAGACACTTGTCTCAAAATAAGAAAAAATAAAAAGGGCTGAGGATGTGGCTCAGTGGTTAATTGCCCTGGGTTAAATCCCCCATACCCCCTCAGAGAAGAAATGATAACATCATAAAAAATGTCATCTACCAGGATCACTTAGCAATACTGAAAGAATCAGAAATAAGAAACTCAATTTTTTCTATATAAGGAAATACCATTCGGCAATAAAAAGGAATGAATTATATATACATGCTACAATGGATGAACTTCAAATGCACTATGCTAAGTGAAAGAAACCACATAAACACAAGAAACCACATATAGTATTACTGAATTTATATGAAAGGTCCAGAAAAGGCAGCTCTAGAGGGACAGAAAGTAGATTACTGATTACCTAGAGCAGAGAGTGAAAAGGGCATGGTTAAGGGCATGAAAGATTTTACTGGGGTAAAGAAAATATTCTGAAATTAATTTATGATGATTACACAACTTGGTAAATTTAATTAAAACATCATGGAATTGTACACTTGAAATTGATGAATTATGTGATATGTGAAATATGCACAAACATGAAAGAATCAGAACGTACTAACTTAGCATTCTCTTCTCTTTTACCCTTGTAATGCTGGAGAGTGCCCCAACTCCATGAATTAAAGAAGGAAAGACAACTGTTTTCTGGATTCATCTTGTTTTCGGACTACCACACATTTAGTTCCTCTGCACTTCAACAAGTCAATACTGTCACTCACAAGTAATGAAGAAATACACCATTGCAGAGCACTTTCCCTAATACCTGTAACCCCAAATCTCAGGTGAGTAGACAGTACCTCCCTGACTCTTCTCCAGGACCTTTCCCCCACTTTTCTTATGCAGTGCAAGGGATGGAACTCAGGGCCTTTCACATGATAGGCAAGTGCTCTACCACTGAGCTATACCCTAGTCCTCCAAGACCATTTTCTTTACTCCAGTAACAATGATGGATGGCATGAAGCCAAGGATTTCCCATACTGAATCAAGCAAGGCAGGAATGGCAGTACTGTAAATAATGTTTCTCATAATAAAGCCTTCTGTGTGCATGTGTAAGAAAATGGAGAAGAGGAAGTAATGTCAATAAAATGGGAATTCTGCAAAAACATGGTTTTGCCTTCACTAACCTCCACACATCTACTTAGCTAGTGCTCAGTGCTTACATTGTTTATCAGAGATATATGAGTGTATTTTAGTGTACTATCTTAACTATTAGCTCTGAATAAACTTACCAGTGGAGATGTGCTTTGTCCATTCTGGCTGTACTTCATCCTCAGTTCTGTGCACAAATACCAGACGTAATTGACGGTGTAGAGAAATGAGGAAATGTAGAGTATCTAGGTTAAAAATGGAAACCGCCCATCATAACTGTCCCTCTCTTCCTTAAATTTATTTCATTATTTTCCAATATGAGAATCCTACCTGCAGGCTTACTAACAACATACCATCTAATATCCATACCATGTAAATCAGTCACATCCAGGAATTCTCAGGTCTACCTAAAACATGCCCAACTTCTTTATTTTATCCTTTTGATTGTTCAGAGGAACCACAGGATTATCTACCTCTTCTCATCTAATTGTTTCACTTTCTTTTTTTTCAGCATTAAGTACTGAAACTAGCGACCTTGTGCATGATAGGCCAATACTCTACCACTGAGCTTTATCCCCAGCCCTTCCATTTCATTATCTCATTTCATTTCCCTGTTTCATTTCATTTCATTCTGATACAGGTTCTTATTATGTTGCCTAGGCTGGCCTTGAACTTGCCATTCTCCTGCCTCAGTGAGTCACAGGCATGAAACATTGTGCCTGGCTAACTGTTCCACTTTTATGAGCATATCACAGAATTGTTTTCTATTATATTTTAATTGAAAAGGCAATAAGGATTTCTATTTCCACTAATGGTAGTTTTTTAAGTCCATTTTTTATTACTATAATTACATTTCTGAGGTGGGCTACTTTTGAAGAAAGATTTATTCTGGTTCGCAGTTCTGGAGGTAAAGGGTCTAGGGACCTCTCATTTGGTGATAATCTTGGTGGCAGAGTTCTGAGGCGGCTGAGAGCAACATAACAAGAGACAGGGAACAGCTGTGTCTGTGTCTGCGTCCCTCTCCCTCTACTTATAAAGTCAAATTATCTCCTAAAGCCTCATCTCTATATATCAGAGTCAAAGCCATGTGCAGTGACACAAGGCTGTAATCCTAGCAATGTGGGAAGCTGAGGCAAGAGGATTCCAAGTTCAAGGTGAGCCTCAGCAACTTAGTGAAGCTCTAAGCAATTTAGCAAGACCCTGTCTCAAAATAAAAATGAAAAAGACCACAGATTCTTTATCCATTCATCTACTGAAGGGCATCTAGGTTGGTTCCACAATCTAGCTATTGTGAATTGAACAGCTATGAACATTGATGTGGCTGCATCACTGTAGTAATCTGATTTTAAGTCCTTTGGGTATAGGCCAAGGAGTGGGATAGCAGGGTCAAATGGTGGATCCATTGCAAGTTTTCTAAGGAATCTCCACACTGCTTTCCAGAGTGGCTGCACCAACTTGCACTCCTTCCAGCAATGTATGAGTGTACCCTTTTCCCCACATCCTCGCCAACACCTGTTGTTGCCTGTGTTCTTAATAAAAGACATTCTAATTGGGGTAAGATGAAATCTTAAGGTGGTTTTGACACAATGGAATATTACTCCAGCCATAAAGAAGAATAAAATTATGGCATTTGTAGGTAAATGGATGATGTTGGAGACTGTTATGCTAAGTGAGATCAGCCAATCCCCAAAATCCAAAGGCCGAATGGTCTCTCTGATAAATGAATGATGATGCATAATGCGGGG